>JAWLRI010000367.1:3050105-3127113 GCA_034781795.1 Crypturellus tataupa | reverse complement strand
CCGCGGGGCAGGGAAGCGGGACGCGGAGCGGGGAGAAGCGGAGCCTCCCCGTGGGAAGCGGGACGTTTCCTGGCAACGGCGGCGGCCGCCCGGCGGGGGGGAGGGTTGTGTAAGCGGCCAAAACTGCGGGGCGGGCGGGGGGAGTTGAGCGGCGGCTGCCCCGGTGCCCGCGGGGCTGCCCAGCCCCGGTGGGGAAGCGGCGGCCGCGGCGCCTCGTGGCTGCGTTTTGTTTCGCCTCGCGTTTCACGAGGAGTTGTTGACTGTGATATAAGGGGCGGGGAGGAGGGAACAAAAACTGGGCATTGAGACATAGGGGCAGGAAATGAAGGACTCTAAGTGAGGTCTGTAGCCCTACAAATAGGAATGATTCTCTGCTTTTTTTTTTTTTTTTTCTCCCTCTTGAGCAACTGTGACATTAAAATAGTAGAGCGCTTTCTTGAGGGGGAGATGAGGCTTAAGTGGCACTATAATATTTTATAACAACAAAACTTTTTTTTTTTAATTGTGTTTGATCTGTCTGGAACAGCAACTCAAGCAGTTGGATCAAACTTTTATCATATGTATGATAGTTTTTCATAAACCATAAGGACCCAAATGAGTGTTTCCTAGTGTCTAGCACTAGGTTATTATTGGCATGATAGGGGAGAGATAGCGCAAAATTGGTTGCAAGTCATTCTGACCTTGGATGAGAACAGGTTTTTCTGATGAGATGGAGGTAGTAATAGTAACAGGTCACTGTCCGTAACTCCAAGGGGGCTTCCTGACCTTGTTCAATAAGCTGCTTGTTTCCAGTCCTCCAGCTAGGTGTGTGTTGCAAGATCCTGGTTCTGCAGAGACCCAGAAGGCTCATCCAGGAGAGCAGAGAGCAGGATTGGCTGCTTGTATCCTACTTGCTATTGCATTAGCCAGTGTCACCATTGGATGAATCTGTATTTTGGTGTTTTATGCCTATTTGGAAGTTTTCTTGAGAAGTTACTCTGTTTGCATTCAGTAGGAAATAGTCATATGACTGTGTAAGTCTCAAAGGGTGAGAGAGAATGCTAGGTTTACAGTGGTATTTAGCTTTGACCAAATGTGACCAAAAAAAGCATGAATCTGTAGTTCTGAGGTGGTAATTTGCAAAGACACTGGGATCAGAGGGTTTTCTAGGCAGGTTGTAGATGCATTGCCTTGTACCTCAGTATGCCATGGCTATACAGGATGCATAGGAAACAAGAGTACAAGCAGACTAGAGGTTTGTCACCTACAGAGTTTCACTGTTTTTGAGGAACAGAACAACCATCTTAGAAACTCACCTGCAGTAAGAGGATGGAAACCACTGCTTCCTCATTCCCGTTTTGTTCCTTTTGTGCATTCTGTGCTCTAACACAGAGGTTTCTGTTAAATTTTTCAGACTGTGGTTTGACTAACTTCTTGAGCAATGGTGACAACTACTCCATGAATTGGATTGTTGGAACAATTTGTGGGGTCAGCTGGTGAACTGCTTTAGAGAAATGTTAAAAATAACTATCAGAAGGCTCTTATGCTGACTCTGTGAAAGAAGGGCTGTTATACTCTTTTGACATTGATGTAACCATTGTTAGATACTCTCTATTCGACTTCATTGCTTGGAGTTTCTCACATCAAAGGTAGCCAAAGGCTTAAAATAATACTTTGTTTATGCACAGTGCCTTTCCTCTCTTTGAAGATGATGGTGGTGTTAGTTTGACTTGGATTTTTTTTTTTTTTTTTTTGAATATAGGAAGAACTGGTCTTTTTTTTTTTTTAGATTGCAAGATTTCAGTGCCGTGTGTGTGTCTGTGTATGTTTATATGGTGTCTAAAATAGTATTGCCTTGCTTCTAATTGGGGAGATATGGGTAATGCTTAATTTAAGAACTTAAATATGCACCCCTTCAAACTAATTCTTATTTTGATGTGGGAGGCGTTTTAGTTTCATTGTAGAATACTTTATTTTCAGAGTCAAATATCCTTGAGATTAGCTTTTGTTTGCTTTCTACTCCTTACCCCACTTTACCTGACTAGCTAGTGTCTTCTGTTGGGTTACTGCACTTGCAGTATCCCTAAAAGCTATGTTTTATGTAGAGAACAAGTTTAATTTTATATCACCAAGGAAATTTTTAATAGAAACTTTTAAAAAGATGCATTTAAACTTTTCTCTGTATCAGTAGAGTTATTGTTATGTCAAAGAACTTGAAATTGAAGCTAGCTAGTTTCTTGTTCCAGAGAAAGCTGAGAGAAATAATTAAATGTTCTACATATAGAAAAGTAAATGATATTACTGTCTACTTTGGTATCTGAGAACATACTTTTAAAAATGAGATTTAAGCCATCACACTTCCAAGACTCAGATAAGAAAACCTCTCAGCAAAATTAACCAATGAAACATAAGTTGAGCTTAATAATAACTTAGCATTTTGGTAGATCCAGAACTGGAAGGAACTTGATGTTCAGCTTCTACTCTGTCACTGCTTAACTGTGGCATAATTACAGGCAAATATGTATGGCAGCACCCTTACAGCTTGGCTGCTCCAAAAATTGTGGCTAAAAGCATGGAGGCAATTCTTTCATTTTAGAAGCTGGAAACAGAAGTGCAGAAATTCAAGTTTTCAGCAATAATATTGGCTTGGGGGGACAGAGAAGGTGCCTCCAACCCTAGATGAAAAGCGAAGATTGGGAGAGAGGAGTATCAGGGCCAGGACTACTTTATTCCGTCTGGTCAGGTTACCTGAGTTTTATGTAAATGTGTCTGTGTTTATACATAAATATCTATTATATTTGAGTTTATATGAAATCTTAAAAATTTTTACACTTTTTAAAATAATCTTCAGATATGGTGCTTTCTAAATTGGGTAACTTACATGCTTCTGTAGAAGTGGTTCCTGTGAATTTGGATTTCTCTGAGAGCTCAAGAAAGGCAACAGCACTTATTTTTTTTTCCTGGAATATTTCTTTTGTGTGTGTGTGTCAGTACAGATTGTCACTTTAAAATGTCAATCTTAAGTGTCAATTTTAGGAAATTTAAGTTCAGTGTTTGGCAAGTAGCGTCTAATCAACTTTTTCATGTCCTAGTACAGGACTATTTTTTTAAATAAAAAAAAAAATCCTGCCTAAATATCTGTTTGTCATTTGAACTTTCAGACTATGGTTAATATAAATGAGGGTACATTACTACAGTACTGTAATTTTCCCTATATTAAAATCTGTGCAAATAGATTGCGTTTCTAACTAAGGTGTGCTAGGTCTGATGGAAACTTCCTGCTTGATAGTTCCATGACATATTAGTGTTCTGATTTCTTTTTTCTTTTAGGTCCTATTTTGTTGTATTTTAACCATCTCTTTCTCTGATATGAAAGACTCTTCTCCCAGCATCCACTTAAGACAATATATCAGTACTTTATGGGGACATTGTGACATGGCATTAGGGTTTACTGAGGAGCTAGGTAGCCTTTTCAAGGGTACTGTGCGTGATTATGCATTTTAGAAGAGGAATGCCAGATTAAGGATACCCATGGAAATGCAGTGAATGCTGGGAGAAGCTGCTGATTGGGAGTATCTTGTTTTCCTAGCAGAGAAGTGTTCCTGGCTTCCAGTGAGTGAACTTGGTAGGAGCCAGAGCCAGGGATGAAAGCAAATGCTGCCCTCAGGATGCCCGAGCTGGTCTGACCTGCGTGACATTCGCAGTCTGCATGTGGGCTTTTTCTGGATCCAGTACCATAAATCACTAACCCAATCTGTAGTAGTCCATTTTAAAAAAAAAAAAAAAAAGGGATAAGTCATTTCTGAATTTGAGGATACATGCAATTTTTGCTTTGAAGGAGAAAAAAAATCTGGAATACTTACTATCTAGTGTTGATTCTCCTCTCTCTTTTTTTTTTTTTTTCCTCCTGCCTTGCCTCCCTAGTATCACCATAATGCATCTGCAACAGAGCCTTTGATTTTATGCCTATGTTCTTCTCCCTTTCCATTTCTATCTCTTTCCTCTGTTATCACCTGGGTCTCCTTCTACTGGACAAGCCAACTAATATGCAGTAATTCTTTGGAGGGATCCAAGACTGAGAGCATTTGACTTTACAGCTGTTGATCCCATACATAAAGCACATCTGCCCAGTGGATTCCACTTCTGTGTTGCAGTTGTTACAGCTCTCTCATTCAGTTATTGTCAAAGATGCACTTTGAATGAATTCTTGTTTGCAAGCTACGATGTGATCTGTAGGAAGTCAGTATTAAAATACTCAGAGAAATTACACTAATATTCACTTTGGACCTCGCAGTTTTTTGATAAATAATAAAGGGCCAAAATATTCCAAAGTGATATTTATATGCATATGCTATAATGCCTATGTCCTTGGTGCATAGTCTGTCTTTTGTGACAGTCACCTTGTAGAGAATTTCATATATTGGGCTCTTTTTCTTTGATTTTGCTCTTTGCTTTCTGCTGTGTTCATTTTGGATTAAATGTTCCTTAAATTTCAGATACGTGGATGAACAGTCCAAGCTGTTATTGTTTCTATTTCCTAGCCTGTGGTCTCCTTAAGCTGCTTGTCAAATGCACTTATTTGACAGCAAATAACTTTATTTAAAAGCATTCTCTTGGCATAATATTTTGGCTAATATTTTTAGATTCTTCTACAAAGAAAATAACTTGAAAATTTGTAATAAACTGTAATACGTTGATATAGGTCTTTTTTACTCTCTACCAATATTCCTTCTCCCCCCACCCCTTTTTTTTCTGAGATAAATCTCAGTATTTGAAATGTCAGGTCTTTTGTCATAGGTATGGTGGCAGAGGTACTATAAGGCAGTCTTGGGTCCACTTTCCTATGGGCAATGCACAAGGGGACAGGAGGACCCTGTGGCTTGGTGCAGGAAGCTGCAACTGGAGCAGTTTATGTTTTGAGGGATAAGCCTAGAGTGTTGGGTGAAGGTGGCAAAGCTGTTTTGGCAACTTTATGCAGGCTGCAGTTTGTGTAACCCTGTTAATTTCAAAGGTGCTCATCTATTCTAACACAAACATCAGGCTGTTCAAAAATAATCAGCCTAGACAATGAGAGAAATAAGTTTTCTTATGTGCTTAACAACAATCTCAAATGAGTTGAGAAAAGATTATGTATTGGAGTTACAGAAATAGCATTAGTAATCATTGTTGCTTACTAATATAGCAGATAAGATCTGTAACAAATTTAACCAGTAAGTCTAATTGTTATATATAAATGCTTTATTTCTCCTAAGTCTGATAACATGACTTTAAACAAATAACCTCCTATTTCCTAGCATACAGGATGTAAGATGTCCCCCTTCTTCCCCAGCTAACTTAAATGAATCAGAATATAGTCACTTCTGCGCCTTGTTTCATTTAAGGGACTGACATACACAACGAAAGTATTAATAGACAGCTTTCTGCTTCTCCTTCTTAATTTTCTCCTTCTCCTTTTCAGGATGTGATCTTCATGGTGTGCTGTTGGGAAAACTGAGTTGTAAATCACCCCAATGGATGCGGACAGTGATGTTGCATTGGACATTTTGATCACAAACGTAGTGTGTGTTTTTAGAACAAGATGTCATTTAAACTTGAGGAAGATTGCATTAGAGGGAGCAAATGTGATATACAAGCGTGATGTTGGGGTAAGAGATTCAATATACCTCCAATATCTATTTTAACAAATGTCCTTAAGCTAAACATTGTTGCGCCTTGGAATAGTGAACAGAATGGTTGTATTTCTGTCTTGCTAGGCATTTTGTCTCTCATTATGTACTAAACCTGCAGTAGGGCAGAGGGGCAACTTGTCTCAGAAGACTTCAAGAAGCTATTACTTTAAGTCTGTGTAGCTCCTGAGGTCAATATTGGATATACAATGAGGCTTGCTATACCTCAAGGTCTGTCCTTCCTCCAAGAATTTGATGTTTGTCAGGACAATATGTTCTGATATCCAAAAGGAGAAAAAAAAAAAATATAACATCCAGATGCAGGTGTGTTTGTAGCTACTTGCAAATTGAGAAAATGGGAATCTGCCGAATTCAGTCAGTTACCGTCCTTTCACAAGGGGAGGAATGATTTGTGAAAGTTGTTTAATCTTGTCATATATGAATACCAGTGTGTTGGAATTAAAGCATCTTTTACATGACAAGCAACTAAATACAAAGCAGAATGTGTTCCAAATTTAGATTAAAAGAAAGGGGAGGAGGGGAAAGGATTGGGAGGTGATCTCAGATACACTAAAGGTGATAAATGGAAAATATCCTAGTGCTGGGGAAAAGAGGAAAAACACTGTGAAGGTGCATACTGTAAATTTATGGGAAAGCTTTAGCATGTGAACCTACAGATCCCTCAACTACCTTTCCTAACGTGCGAGATAGTGCAGTGTTGGGTCCTGCAGAGGGAGAGAACCACAGGACTGGATGGCAAATGTGGCAGGTGCCTTTTTAAGCTCCTCAAAACAGCACCCCTCGTGTATGTCCAGTGTGGTCACAGGCAGGAATGGGGGCTGCAAATCTGTAATGGGTAGCCCAGCAGCAGAGGTGGATGAGGGAGGAGGCAGCTGGATGAGTCTCTCCAGACCTTTGTCTGGGGCTGGAACATCTGCATTTGAGTCATTTATAAACAAGATAGCAGCCTTTCAGGAAAGGAGTCAGCAGCACAATGTGCATGGCTTTCAACTCTTAATTTGCTTCCATTTAATCTGTTTTGTGAACCTGAATCACCAGCTAAAATATTCCAGATTTACTTTCCTGTTATCCACAACTGACTTTTTTTTTTTTTTTTTTTTTCTCGCTGAAAAAGGTGAAAGAACAGGTCAAGACTATCAAACCTTATCGGAAATATTATTAGTATACTAATTCCCAGTATGAAAACACTTAACACTGATTTTTCAATTCTTTTTCTTTTTTTTTTTTTTTTTTCTCGTTTGCTTTTTAGAAAGTATTAATGAAGCTTAGGAAACCTAGGATTACGGCCACAATTTGGTCCTCAGGAAAAGTTATTTGCACAGGAGCCACAAGGTAGGTTCATTAAGAGTTTTTCTCTAGCTGAATATCTTGTAGATTTTTCAAAATATAGGGAATGAAAAGATAGCAAGAACCAGGATTTGCTGCAGTTAAGATTGCCTCGTGCTGGTTCACACACAGATTCCTGCCAAGTTTGCCTGAGTTTCCTGTGCTAAGTGTCCGCCTTGAACTAACTTAAAATCTTGAGAAACAGCGGTTCAACCTTCTGGGAAAAGTACTACTTTATGAAGAAAATTCTAGAAATTTTTCTTTTCTTTAGAGGGTTCTTGAGATTTTTTTTTTTTTTTTTTAAGAATTTAGAGCTTGAAACTTGGGAAGGGATGATTTATTCCAAGGGATAATCTCTTTTATTATTTGATAAAAATCTGCCTGAATTTAATCAGGTTGTATCTGGTGAGGGACTGGGAAGAAACAAAGGCAAATTTTCAGTTCAGATATGTCCGGCTGAGGCTTGGTTAACTCTAGCAGCTAAATTCCCCTAAGATGTGTCTGCATTGTGGAGTAAAGGTAGAGTGGTAAATCTATATACTTTCTGTATATTATATCTCTCTCAAAATGGAACATTGTTAGTCAATGTTAGCACTTACATGATACAGTTTTCTCTTTTTACTTGTGACATAGCGTGCTGCTTACTACATATTGGGAGCTTTTTTCCTAAACTTATTGGATGCTTCCTAGTGGTATGAATGTGTCACAAACATTGCTGCCTTTTATAATCCCCCAGGGACATTAGGAAGCTCATTTTAAAGGAGAATGGGTTGAAAAGTGACTGTTAGTTCAGGCTAGTCAACTTCAGATTCCCTGTGTTCATATTTGTATTTGATTGTTGTTTAGTATAATGTGTTATATGGGTTGTTATGCAGTTCCCACTTCAACTCCCACTGATTTAAGCTGGAGATGCAAGTGCAAAGATGTTTTTTAAATAGAATGAGGGTGGCTATTTGAATATCTAGATAGTGGAAAAATATACTGTAATGTGTGCAGTAGGGTGAAATGAAGATTTGTCCTTGTGAACATTGTTCTTGCATTACATAACTGAGTTTATTGTCTTAATGTGTGCACACAAATGCATATTGTGCTTTTGGTAACCCTGGACTTTTGTCTGTCTTTATAGTGAAGAAGAAGCTAAATTTGGTGCCAGACGATTAGCTCGTAGTCTACAGAAACTAGGTTTTCAGGTAATCATCATGAAAAAGGGCTCTTGTAACTGGAGTAGAGGAGGGACCCTAACAATTTAGCAGCCAGCATATTTTCACTCGAATCCTCCTTCTGAAGCAATGTACAATCACCAAATACTGGGCAGAGAAGCTGTTTCACTTTGTGGATTTGAGTTTTCTTTAGTAGTACAGAATAATGCTCCTTTACTAGCTAATGAACAGCAATATTCATTATGTAAATGAATCATTTGCAAATACATCTCAGGTAGAATTTGCAATACTTTGAAGATGTATCTAGGAGAAGAGCTGGAAAGCAAAATCTGTTATTTGTACACACAATTTCCCCTAACTGTTTCTAGTGGAATAACCAATAGCTGTGCTTCTTGGTTGGGACAACCATGAGCCTCTTAATTAAAAAAATGCTTAAATGCTGTCAGGCTGTGCACCATCAAGTAAGCCAAATAAAGTACAAATGATGTGGAACTCTTTTTTTTTTTTTTTTTTTTCCCTCTGAGCTTGGATTGACATTAGCAGTCAAACACCACTTGCTTGGACTTGATTATAAGGATCGAAAAACCTGAATGAGTGCTAAAACTGTAATTTTAGAACATCTTGTTTTAAGACCCCGTTGTGCTGTTTACATAGCTTATCAAAAGGCAGTTAAGTAGACAGTGGCTGTCCTTTTTGAAAAATAAAAACCAAAGCAGTAAAAAAAAAAAAGCAGGAAGTGGGAATGTTTGATTATCTTGCTTAGAGATAAGGGTGACTTACTACTCCTTTTGTCTTATAGCAAACTAAGCCACTTGTTACAAATGTACTCATTAGATCAGTTCCCTCTGTGGAGGGAACATCATTTGGAGTAGAAGATAAAAGCTGTGAGCTTCAGGATGAAAGAACAGAATTCTAACTTCATTATGAAGTTGTCAGTTTAGCTGTAACAATTTTGAGGACTATCCTTATAGTTCATACTTTATATGGATTTGATCTTCCACTTACTGTTTCCACTTATTTTTACACTTTTTTACTTTTTAAAAAGTTTTGGTTGAGGAATGATTGTTGTAAGGTTGGCATTTTCAGAAACTGAAGAGAAATTGCTTCAGTGATATTGCCAACCTTTGCCTTATCACTATTTTATTGATTTGTCTTGGAATTTTCTGTTGGCAATTTTACTGTCATACAATATCTCTGTAGGCTTGGTTTCAGAAAACAGAGGGGTGAAAACCAGCTGTCGATACTGACCATTGGATAGTTGAAACAAAGCAAGTTTTGTCTTCTTTCTTATTCTTACCTGTAATAAAAGTGGTATAAGACTAAAGACTTTTTTTTTCCCCAATAGTTACAAAAATCTTTTAATGTAATGAAATCTAAGTGTTTTTGCTGCTTATTTTGATATCTGATAATTTATCTTTATTTTCATCTTAGATGTTTTTAGTAGAGGTATGGATCATTCCTCTGTCTTATTCTTGATGTAAACTGTCCTTTAGCCATGTAACACAGCTGTGAAACACAGCACTTTCAACAGTTATTGCTTACTTTATCCTTCTACTGTACAGTCTGAATCCAGTAAGTACCCTTTAGATTCCTACTAGGAATGCGTAAATTACAAGGTTTTCATTTTGAAATCTTAACAAAATATGTGCGTATATTTTTTTGATCCCTTATATCTGCCTTTCTATAAGCTGAATTTTTAATGCCTCTCTTTCTCTTTTTTGAAAAGGTAATTTTTACAGATTTTAAAGTTGTGAATGTTTTAGCAGTGTGCAACATGCCCTTTGAGATCAGATTGCCTGAATTTACAAAGAATAACAGACCGCATGCAAGGTACGGTAGAATTTTTAAAGTTTATAGTCTTGGCATAAGCTTTTCTTTTTTTGTCCTAGTTTTACCTTTTTTTATTATTATTATTTTGTTTTCTAGTTATGAACCAGAACTTCATCCTGCGGTTTGTTACAGAATAAAAACTCTCAGAGCTACCTTACAGATTTTTTCAACAGGCAGTATCACAGTTACAGGTATTTTAATGGCAAAAATAAATATTTAACTTGTTGGGAATATTTAATTTTATGGCCAGTTATCTTAGGAAAGACAGGCTTTAAAACAGTCAAAAGATATATTTGAGATATTTTGTTTCCTAGTGCTAGAATCTAATTTGTTTTGGAGTGATGGTGGGCAGGTTGTGGGCAATAGTTGTGGGGCAGATGTATAGAAAATGTTATTACTAACAGTCAAAAAAAAAAAAAAGAATTTTTTCAATAAGAATGGTAATAGTAATTTTCTAATAAAAATAGTGGTGAGAAATTATTTGAGAATGCAAAGTATTTAGTTAAATATTGTAAACATTTGAATTTACTACCTGTTTTTCATCAGTGTAATGCTGCAAACTATACTGCCTATAGCACCAACAACTCTATTATAAATATATATTTGCAAAGTCTGAAAAGACAGGAAGGACCCTATTCCATTTCATTTTTTGACTAAGCCTTTTGACCAACAACACTTGCCAAACTACATATATAAATAAAACATACCCAATAAGGTTATTTATGCCTTTGGAAGGAAGACAATTGTTAGTACATTTGTATAAATGAAAGAAGCTTTTGAAGTCTAAAGTGAAGTAAAAAGAAACTGACTTCAGAGGTCCTAAGGCACATGAGTAACTGCTGTTTTGATTTATCTGCATCACTAAACTTCTATGCAAGATAATTTTTTCTGGCATTTTATTGCTCAGTCATTTGCAACCTTAATTGTTCATTTCAGAAAATGATGTAGTATTGTTAGAAAACACTGCTGGTTCACTCTTCCTTCCCCCGCCTTCCCCCGCCCTGCAACACACACACACTTTCATAGATCATGTTAGACAACTTTCAGATGCTTCAACCTGAGAGAATAACCATTCCCTGGATTCTAGGTTTTACCCTAAGATTGGTATCAGAGTTATGTCCAAAACCCTGACTACAGAGCAACAGGCTGTGATTTTCAAACATACTTAAATCCATCATTATTTAGCAATACTTTCCTAGCTGTGTAAAAGAGGATGGAGGTAGCTAGATTAAAGAAGTACAAATTTCAGAAGGAACAGCAGAAATAAAACAGCAGAAATACCTCTGTTAATTGGCCTCTGCTTTCTTGTTTGAGCTATTTAATTCAGTAAATCAAAAATAATGCAAGTTGTTATGAAATGACGGTATTATTTGTAGCTCAGCCATTGACCCATTTAGAATGTTTTATGGGTTCTACCAGTCTTTGTTATATGTAGGAAAAGTGATCCGAGGAAAACTTTCTTGAATTGGGAGAAACGTGGGAGTTATTTTTGTCCACAATATAAAATTGTGGTAGCCCAAAATAAGAAGTTTATTTTAAATGTGTTGTTTTGTTTACTGATACTCTGATTTTTCTCTTCCTCCTGCCTTTTTCTTTTCTTTCTTTTTGTTAATATGTCTCAGGGCCAAACGTAAAGGCTGTTGCCAGTGCTGTGGAACAGATTTACCCATTCGTGTTTGAAAGCAGGAAATAAATTTTATAGTTCACCACTTAATGGTTAGGTTCCCTAACCAAGCACCTTTAAAGACTGCTGCACATTGGACTAAAAGCAAAAAGGAAAACTGGACCAACTATAGCAGAGGAATACAGACTCTTTAACTTGTTCATGGCCACAGTATAAACTCCAGTCCTTTTGGATTTTATTTTTAACAGTGCTGTATTGTAAAAACGGAAGTTTACAGGATATGAAATTGCTGCTTTTTAAAAGACATTCTATTTATTTTTGCAGTAATTTCTGTGTATTCATAAGCAAAGCTGTCACGATGTGCACTACCTTTAAAACATTTTTTTTAGTTTGAGCTTGTGTTTTATTTGTGAATGGTCTTTTACATTTTTGTATGTTGAATATTGGGCACCAAAGAAGCTATAAAAGTTATCTTTTTCACCTGATGAATGTGCACAAATAAAAGTTTGGAAAATATTTCTCTTCATACCTGTTCTGTTAATTTCCTTTCCCTTTTTCTATTAAAGTTAAAATTGTATAGCTGCAAATTAATTTGAAACAATGTAAGAATAGTCTTTTGCTGATACCTTCTGTTTCTATTTGTAGTATGTGTAAAAAAATTTTGTGTGTGGGTTAGATTGAATTCTATAGTAGTTAACGTATGTTTATCTGAGGGTGAAATTTGGTTTGTTCCCAGTTCTCTTAACTACATGCCAGGTTTCAAGCATTTTCTTGCTGTTATATGAAGAGAAGACATTTCTAAATACAAAGGTCTACAACAAGTATTTCCCTATAGATGGTGGGAAACTTTTTATAAACTGAAGAAGCTACTGTAGAAAAATCTACTGCCCCATCACCTACTGGATGCAAAAGGAAAAAAAGAAGTTGCGTGTGCATAAGGGTTTTGGAAAGTGTTGTTATACTCCAGCTCTGAGAAGATGGTGTGACCACGCTAGTGCAACCCTAGCCTACGGGTGAAGAATTAACAGTCCTTCTGTACACTATGGTTACTGTATTATCTTGACAGGAACGGTCAACAAGCACTGAGCAACTGCCAACAAGCACTGAGCAACTTCTGGCATGTATTGGTGTTCATCTTGGACTTGGAAGCCAGTATCTGTTTCTCTCAGTACGTGCACATTTGATGCAGAAGAGGTGAATGCTTAAAAGTAACTGCAACTGCTACTTTTAAAAAGATACAATAAATATGTATAAATGTATGTATGTCTTTTTTCCCTGACTGGAATGTAACACTCTTGCCTGCTGTGCGCGATGCACTGTCTCACAGGGCTGTTAAAACAGTGAACCCTGAGCAGTTACGATAGAGGAGGTTACAAATGATGGAATATTCTGAAGATGTGGATGACTAGCGTACTTAATCTGTTGGAGGGGGGTAATATAGGAGCTAGGGCCCTTGCTGTGGCTTTGTGCAGAAGTTGTGGAGGGGAAGGAGTAATGTGGGAAATGTTCATTCAAACCTTGCAGAACCCATTGAAAGAAGCAATGGAAAGCAGCAATTTGCCAAGAGCCTAAAGTGATGGACTAATTGAAGTCCTTCTTAGATCAATGGAGGTAGGAAAAGAGAGAATTTATAATTATGAAATATTAAATTGAATTCTACAGTCATATAATTCTTTATAAAGAGCTGATGAAGGGATATATGGTATAGATGCATGCTTCAGTGTGTGTAGAAGACACTGTGGCACTTGACGCTACTGAGTGTTGTATGAAAAATGACAAGGAGCAATAGACAAAGCAGTGTTTGGAAGCACTATATACTATTGTTACAGCAAATCATGTCATGGGCTTTTCTAAGAGCAAAGTGCAGATCTAAGCTGATGAATGGCCACTATTAGCACATTAGCTGCCTTGGATGAGGTTTATCTTCTTTACTTTCTAACAAATGGCAAAATACTTGACTGTTGCTAGTGAAATTGTGGAACTTTTCTGAAGTATGTGTCCCCTAGATACATCCAGAGAGAGAGAGGTGGGGCTTGCTTTGTTTTGTTAGCACTGTCACTTAATATGAAATCTGTCTGGTAGACCAAAAGAATGGAAGGACCAAAATAAATAAGGTGCAGTGTATGAAATGAGAACCCCTTCTGATGAAGCGCTTTAGTTCTGCTTGAGGCCTTTTCTTGCAATCTGTGACGGAGTCAAAAAGTGCAGAGCTAAGCTTGCATGCATGATTTTGAGAGAGAGAAAGCAAGCATCTGGTGTAAACCTTGCTGCTACTTGTTCCTTCCTCCCTGTCTGTATAAATCAGGTATGTGCTTTCTTCCCCTTGCCAGGCTGTTCATAATGGACTGCTCTCAGCCACTGCGGCGGTCCTGGGCAAGCCCCTCTGGTCTCCCGCTCGCCACATCTGCCTGTGCTGAGCTCGCTCACGTCCTCCCTTCCCCAGCAAAGCTTTGTGCGGCACTCGCAGTGCGGGGAAAGGTTTATCTCCATTCTTTAGAGAGAGAGAGAGGGTCTATTTGTACATCCTGCTGAGGACTCCTTTTTTTTCCAGTGGAATGATAGCATTGATTCATATCTAGCTTGCAAGTTGTGTTAGCCGCTGGAGCCTTTCTTCCAGAGGTGTCTCTAGCTGCGTTTTGTCATTCTCTGAGTTGTAATTAGGCAGCCTAACCAGGGGAAATGTGCACTTACACTTTCAGAGTTATATCCTACTTTTTTTCTTCTCTTCCCACCAATTTGTTAAGCCATCTAAATTCTCCCAAACTGGTGTTGCTGGCAAGTTTACTAGTATGTTCTGCTCTGTAATCCAGTCTACTAGTGAAGATCCTGAATGATGTGAGATCTGGGACAAGTCAGCCTCAACCACCTGGGACTTGATTTGTAAGACATACGCATCCCCCTTTTTCCCTTTGTACTTTTATAGTCCATACATCGGCTTTGCTGAAAAAGGCCAATAGAATTAGTACTATGTTTGCACTATAATGAGTTAAAACAGTCATTGCTAAAGCATCAATGTCTTTTGAAGACAACTGGACCCCAGTAAGGGTCTCTGTATCATACCAGTATTCGAACTACGCCTTCTTCAGAAAGATGCTATTTTTACTTGCTTGTTTCTGCATCAAGTATTTGGTCTTGGGAGAAGTTTGAAAGGTTGGGAGACACATTCTGTGATAATTTTTCAGAGTTAAATTTATTTTTGTGAGAATGTGTACAGGATTTATTAACTGTTAGCAGCAGACTTTTTTTGGAAGTTGTGGCAATCATCGCCCTGCATAAACATGAAGCAGATGTAGAGGCTCATGTAGACAGCAAGGGGAAAAAAAAAGAGAAAGATACTAACAAGTAGAAACTTAGAAAAAGGCTGAGTTCAAGCTTGCTTTTTAACAAGAAGATTTTACAAGTTGTCTAGAATGGATAGTGGAATATATTTGTTTTGTAAAAAAAAATGTGTGGTCATAAAAAATAACCCTTTGCAGGCCTTATCTGCAGCCCTTTGTTGGTTATTGAGAAGAGAAAAATGAATCGGATCTTGTGCTTTTCTTCAGTGAATACTTAGCAGGCTTGACACAGCAGGCAAAACTTGGCACTCACAGACAGACAACGTCCCATACTTTATTTCATTTTCAATAGAATGCATTGTTTCTCTAGCAATAAGGCATTGATATTCAAAACTCCTCTTTGCTTGGGCATACTGTAGTTAAAAAAAGACTGCGAGTCACAGAGGGAGTTGATCTCAAGAGTGCAAAAATCACAATTCTGAATGGAGCATTATAATTTAAAAAAAAAAATAGTAAGTTTTGGGTCACTTTCTGGTTTTTGAATTGTTGACACCTCCAAGATGGATGTGGAAAATTCAAAATATTAATTTAAAAAATCACCCATATTGAAAAAGAACAGCCCTTTCCCCTGCCCTTCCTAGAGTGAATTTGTGACCTCAACTCCTCTTGTTTTTCTAAAAGGCCACCCATGCTGCCATGTGCCTTCCTCATCCACGCTTCTCTCCTGCTGCTCCAGAGCCTCCTCTTCTCCAGCTTTCTCCCTTCCCTGCTGCAAAGATATTTTTCCAGGGCTGAACACTATTGCTTTTTTTTCCATCCTCTTTGTGGTGTTTTTTAAAAGTTGTAGGAATATTCTTTGCAAATTCCTGGTGCTGCAGCTTTCTGTTTCTGGTGAGGCCAGGGCAGTGTAAGGGGAATGCTATCTGGTGGGGGCCTACGGAAAACAAGAGCATGGTGGTTGATATTAGAACTGTGCAGCTCAAAACTCTAAGCACATCTTCAATTTTCTTGAAGATTTCAAATTAATCAAGACCAAATAGAAAGGGTTTTGAGGAAAAAAAATTATCAAAAGGGGAAAGCATCTCAGATCAAGAGTGGAATTTAAATTTGAGGTGGCAATCCAGCAGATTCCCTGTGGCTTCATTAATCCTCCAGGGAACAAGAACAAAAGACTTGTGCTTTTTGCTTCTGAGGTGACCTTAGGTCTGAGTTGTGTGCAGCTCAGGTACACAGCCCTGCCATCTCCTGAATCTGCTTCTTGTGAAACATGCTAAAAGGGCTCATATGTACCTTTATTAAAAAAGAAATATAGAAACTTTACTTAAGTCTTGGTATTTCATGGATGCCAAAAAGGTTATTTTGCTGAGCCTTCTGCATGCCATCGTAAGCATTCTTGAAACTGGCCCAGGCTTGTGGCATTCGTGAGCTTACCGTGAGGACTGATCACTCTAGGATCAGGACGGAAAAAATAAGGCAGCCATAAACTAACCAGCTAGCCAGCTGCTTGTAAATTTGGTGCAAAACACAAATCCCATGTCGTCCAAAACAAAGAAACCTCTGGGAAAGTTTCGTCTAGAGTTTCCCTTGTCTTAGATGACACAGGGTCTGCATAGATAAAAGTCCTGCATTCCTATGACCACTTACCTGACTTTGATGAGGTCTGTCAGATGGATAGAAGTACTGTAAAAGCTCAGCACCCATAATACAACAAAACTGTGGTACTGATCTGATTAGCAGGATCCCATTCTGAGGTAGCTAAACTTCATGTCCTTAGCCTCCCTAGGTCCTTTTCAGATTTTGCTCATCTTATGAGTAATGTTCGCTACCAAATTTTACCATGTCAGTGTCTAGAAGTGTGAAAATTTGGGGATCTGATTGAGACTGATCTAATCTGGTGAACACGTTGCCTACATGAGTGAGTTCCTGTTCCTTCAGTGCAGAACAGTCAGGTAGTTTTAATGCCATGAGACTGCAAATAAACTGGGACCACGTGTCTAGTTCAGAGTAGTATGTGCAAACCAGCTGACAGCATCAGTCTTGCTTCCTCAGTTAAATGCTGGAAGAAATGCTGCTCTATGGCTGCTGAGACTGCAAGCTTTTAAAGCCTTTCCTTTCTCTCTTCTCTCTCTCCTTCCTTTTCTCTCTCTCTTTTCTTTTTCCTTTTCTCTCTTTCTCTCTTTCTCTCTCTCTCTCTCTTTCTGTTGTTCTGTGTTTTCTTTTGCAGGTTCTTTGGTCATTTATTTATCTTCTAAAATATTTATCTATTGATCACTCTTACTAAAATGTATTCATATTTGCAAAAAGATAGACTAGTTATTTTTAGTGAATGGTACAGATATCCCTTTGTAGAGGCTTGTTAAGTATTTGGGATGCATTTGCTAAGCAATAACTAGAGTCACTTAGCTTACATCCTGCAGTGATTAAATGTTTGAGAAATCCCTTTGCACTATCCTGTACCATGTAAATGTTAATTTCTGAATCCAGAAGTCAAAGACTAATGTGACCTCTATTGATAAGTAGAATGATTTTGAAGTTAACTCCGGTTGTTCCAGCTTCCAACTTTGCTGGACAGGGAAGCCAAAGAAATCTTATCTGCTCTTCTCTAGGGCTACCCTCAGTCTAAAATAGCTGATGATATGACTGTTCCCACATTCAAAAAATTGCCTGTTTGATATCTTAGAAGTATAACCTAGGTCATTGACTCCTGACCCTCGGCATTTCAGGAAATCACATGTAAAATTTCCTTTTGTAAACTGAACATGCTCTGTATTAGAACTACTCAAGTTCTGATACAGCTCTTTGTCTTGTTAAGTTCAAGTCTAAATTCATTCATTTATAAATGCTTCATAGCCAGTTGTTCTATGCTAACATCAACCTGTATCTTCCGTGGTTGTCTGTTTTTTCTCCATGGTGTTGATTTCTCTAACATCTTAGCAGAGAGCTGTTCTCCCCTTTGAGCCCCCTTTTTTTGCGAGGCTAAATAGATCTCTGTTCTCCAGTCTCCTGCTAAGAGAGGTGCTTTTCATTCCCCTTGGCATCCCAGTAGCTCTTGTTCCCCCTGTTGCAGTTAGAACTCTAGTCTGGAATAAGGGTAACTAGACTAGGGGGACAGATTTCTGGTTTCCATTCACCTCCTGTTTTTAAGGGGTGAGTAAATTCATGCGAGGTGAGAGATTCTGGCTTAAAAATAGACTGAGCCTGCTCATGTTCTAATGGGTTTTAAAATACTACAACAGTGTTTAATGTTGGCTGTAAACTGCCCCTGGGAGAAGCTCTACTAAAGAACGGGAGAGGGAGTATCTTGTGCATGACAAAGTTAGTGGGTGTCCCGTCGCGGTGTGAGCGTCACTGGACACTTCTGCACTGCTCCATCAGCGAAGGCCGCCCTGGCTGCCCTTGGCTCTAGTAGAACTGCTCCTTCTCCCTTGGGGCAGGTCCCAAAGGCACGAGTTTCTCTCTGCGCTGGCTCACCCAGCACAAAGGGGTCTTCACGTATTTCCTGAAGGAGAAGAAAACATCTGTCAGTTAATGCGCAGTGTTTCTGCTGCTGGACACGGAGCCGGCAGTACCGTTGCGCTGTTGGGCAAGGCGGAGACCCAGGCCAGCCGCATTCCCACGGCGGCCCCAGGCGCTGGCCAGGCCCAGCCTGGAGCCTTCATCCTTCCCCCACAAGATGGCAGATTTGCCCATGGCCTGCCCTGTCCCCCACACCACCCCAGCTTCAGCTTCCTGAGCCCACCGCAACCTTTGGCTTTGTGCATTATTGCTAGTGTTATTAAGCCTTATTACTACATTATTTCAAGATGAGGGAGGAAGGGAAGAGCCGGCCCTCAGCTTCATCAGAAATCTGCGTTTCTCCGCCTGTTCAGCAGTGATCACCCCACTGTGCTCCCAGGGAGAGCAGGGACCTGCAGGGCACGAAGGCAGCAGTCCTCTGCGCCTGCAGCAGAATTAACTCCAGGCTCCTTTTGCAGCAGAAAAGAAATTACTCTTTCCTACCACATTAGCAAACTCCTTCAAGCCTGGCTGGGTTGCAACATGCCCTTTAGAAAAATCTTCTGTGATAATCAAAAAATCCCAAATACTGGATGACCCATCACAGTAGGCTGTTTCCAGGTGAATTAGCTTCACTGTCAGAAAGCGTGTGTCCTATTTTCACTTCAGTATTTCTCCCTGTGTCTTCCCTCCTGCTTCCCGGGTGCTGCTTGTCCTGCTGTGCGGCAGGGACGCGGTGAAAGCGGCTGCGCTGCCCGCTCAGGTTGGGATCCGCTCGATCCCGGGAACACTGCACTGCACCCCAGGAAAATCTGCTCATCAGATTGTTTTCCCTTGTCTCACCCTCGGGAGACCAGCCCAGGAAAGCAAACGGCTCGCTCAGAGTGGCTCTTTGGACATATCAGAAGCGCTCCATGTTTTACACACCAGTCTTAGTCTTTTCTGCTTTTTATGGCCAGAAATAGCTGAAAAGGAACTGGGCAGTAGCACACTGTTAATAAAAAATGCCAGTTTTATTTTATGGTAATGATACCTGCAACTGGAGATTGTGAGTACCTGGCATATACTGGAGAAGTATTAAATTTTATTCTCAAAATTGAAGTTATACACTTACTGAAAATGTGTAATTCCAAGGACCACTCTGCCTCTGGAGGATGGGAAAGGATGGATTGGGGCAAATTACACAAAAACAGTCAGATTAGGCCATATTAAAGGAAAAAGGGACTGGGACCATTCACTCACCAGATATACGTCTGTCTCTCTCACTGCTGTTACACCCCATTTGTTTGAGGAGATGGGGTCACAAAACACAGGCTGGAAGAACCTCATTGGGGTATGATCTCTTACAGAGCCACAAGACGCAGGAAACACATTAGCCTGGCTTCTTATCACTGTGAAGCTTTTGGGTCTGCTCCTCAACACACACCTTAATGTTTGCTTGGCCACCAAGGTCAGCCCTTGCAGGCTGAAGCTTTGAGAGAGTCTGGGTCCTCCAGGGAAAAAAAAAATCTTTTTTTTTTTTTTTTTTTTTTTATTTGCCTCTGGCACCACTGGGATGCAGTCACATTCTTTACTTACTGTTTAGCTAGCTCCATGGATATTTGCTCCAAAGAGCATCCTTTCGTCTCTGGTATAAATACAATAACAAAAGCCAGGGATGCAAGGCTCATTATTGTGTAAATGAAACACACCCAAGACAAGCCAATAAGGTCTACAAAAGAAGAGAACATAATTATTATTTTCAAATATTGTAAAAAGTTTTATGTAGCTATATTCTATAGGTACAGTCTCTAGTGCACAGGAGCAATCAGAGGGAAGTCAGCCTGCTATTCTTGGCCCTCTTATTTGGCCTAGCTCTAACCCAAAAAAGAAGGGTTCTTTTGATTTTTCAAATATTCCTAAAGAAAGAAAACTGAGGAGTCCATATTGGCCCATCTAGCATAATCCTATTGATTTATTAAGATTGCTGTCACTTTGGTTGAAAACAGTGAGTAACAGTTGTTACTAGTTCGTGCGAAGGCACAGGCAGCCACAAACTCCTCAAAATTCCACCTGGGTCTGTTTTTGTTGCAAATTCTTTCACAGAAAGAAAAAGAAAAGAAAACAACTTTTTTTTTGCACTGTTCTAGTTTTCTGCAGTTAATCCTTTCAATCTGTCTGTCCCAGCATTTCTTCTACAAGCTATGGCTGCTGTACCAGAAAGAGATCAAAGAGTTAACTCCTAAAGGGTCCAACCAAGAATTATTTTTCTTTGATACCGCAGTCTAGGGACAGAGGTTGTCCCCAGGCTGAAAGGAGACAAGCTGCAGCCACAGCACGTGCCTGAGAGTGGGCGATGCACAAAACTGACAGGCTACCGCAATCACCCTGCTAAATCCAAGCTAGACAGTTGAGACGTTTGCCAATTGTGTCATGTGCTAAAAACTGCAGCTGAAGCTGATATTCCAGCCAGTATCTTCTGCATCAGATACCTAAGCACAGGTCCTGCTGGTTTCAGTGAGTTCAACATATATTTATTTGAAGACAGAATTTCAAATTAAGCCTTCTGATTTCTTACATATTTGCTTGTAGTTACACTTGCACAAGTCCAGCTTAGGTCCAGCCAAGGCAAAGAGTTCCTGTGGATTTGCATTCATTGTAGCCATGGACAAAACAGTGGCTATGTTTGCATTAACAAGCAATGCTGCACAGTAGGAGAGAATCTGCAAGCTGAAACAGCTGATGCTAAAAAACACGATGCCCACCTTATCTACTTCTGGGGACATTTCCTTAGGACTAGCCCAACATCGGTCCAAGGACTTGAACAACTTTTGGCGCCTAATGGGGAATTGGTTTTGTCCAAAATTTTGTGCTCACATCTGGCAGAACCAAATCAATCTCTGAACTCTTTGAGTGTCTGCTAGTAATTGCTTGCCTGACTCTGGCTCTGCTGGAGAGTAGCATGTTGCCCAAAGTTTTAGCAATAGTATTTCTGTTGGAAAGATGCACTGTTCTCACTAGGAGAACATCAGCTTGGAGCGACCCGCAGAAGACTTACCAGTTACAGTCAAAAACGTCAAGGAGATGAGCAGATTAATAGCCCAGTTCATGCTAGAAGTCAAAGCCATGGCCCGTCCTCTGATCCCACCAGGGAAAATTTCACTCAGTACCAGCCAAGACACTGAAACGGAAGAAAAAAATAAAAAGAAGACGCTATATTTGAAAGCACATCTTATCTTGCTATGCATTTGGAAGTCCATAAATTCAGGTGAAGCTGTCTGAAAAAGAATAAGGTGGTTTTCAGCGACGCAAGGCCGGTCTGTGCTCCGAAAGCAGAACGTGCCGAGCTGGGTGGCAGGCTGGGATGTCCCGTCTGGCTGCTCTGCTGGCGGGACCGCAGTGGCACCACAAGGCAGAGCCGGGAGCTGGGTCTTCCAGCACTGACGTAGCTGTGGAAAAATGGAAGAGCGCGGGAAGCTGTGACAGCACGTGTGCGTGTGAGAGGGAGCTCTGACTGAGTAACTCTCAAGTGACATAATACTGATGGAACTGGGGCAGCAAACCAAAGCAGGCTTCAGCTCCAGAGCAACTCTATGTATTTATGCCACCTTATAAATCAGCCTGCCAAGCTGAAGCAGGTTTGCCTTTCCAGCTCTCTGCTGCATGCAATTAGACTGCTGAAGTCTAAACGAAGACAGAGGTCCTGATCTCTGGCTGCTTCACACCACACCACGATACAAGTGATCTCAGCACTGGTATTTCTAGCCCAGAATAACAAATTCAGCCATGTAGACCTGGTGGGGTTACCTCCTTGGCAGAAAATAAAATAAAAAAAGATTCTACATTCCTGGGTCTTGATGATCCTTAACTTTTTTTTTTTTAAACAAACAAACAAAGAAACAAACAAAACTCTCTTTGTTCATAAGCAAGAGGGATTAGCACAGGTTGCTCTAGCTTACAGAGAGGCCATGGGTTAGAAAAATGACCACCAAAACTGCTACATGTGGATTAACTCTTATCTGCAAATCCTTGGACATGACCATGCTAAGGTCGGTCCCATGTGAGGTGGTGGTTTTGCAAAACAGCAAATGGGAGTTTTCTCAAGACAGCTTCTTTGGACAGTCTTAAAGTTACATTTTAAAAATAGAATACAGTGAGCCTAAGTGTGTCACACATAGGCGTTTCTAGGGCTCCTGTTCAACAGCACTAGTAAAGATGTAAAAGAAAATATGCTGCATGGAAGGAGAGTATAATAAAGGACCAATTGAAAAGGAAAAACAAACAAACAAACAACTGAATCTTGTGTTAACAGAGAAGACTAAGCAAATTCTACTTTAGATCTCTTTGCACCACAGATTTAATTTAGTGATATTTTGGAGCTGACATAGATATTCCTTAAAAAACAAAGAAAAAAAAACCCTAAAAATATGATGAGCCTTACTCCCACACTGGGAGTGACCTGGAAAAGTGGAGAACTTATTCCAGAAGTAGGAAAGAGATCCAGAACCATAATGCCTAGCAGCCCAAATCTGTTATGCACAGCCAAATGGAACACAGTCATAATACAACAGGCATATTTAATAATAGTTGTAAAGAGATCTCTTTTTTTTGCTGACCTTTATCATAGCAAAAGTTAATACATCCACTGCTGACAAGGCAAAATTTGTTCTGAATAAATGCTTTAGACATGCTCTGTGACATCTCTACATCTGAGGAAAAAAAAAAAAGGGGGTGGTGGGGGGAAGGAATAGCAAGACTACAGGCTTCTAAAGCGAATGCTTTATTTTTCACCACCAGGCCAGCTAGTCTTGCTCCTGAGCGAAAGCAGGCCTAGGCAATGCATGGGAAGCTCATTAGTGTGTTTTGTCCCTCTTCAACGTCAGGGCTGTTGAAACGTCTGTCGTTAGTCACAGATGATATAACATGTCACAACAGGAAGCACGAGCCAAAATGCAAAGCGACAAAAGTTGGTGAGACGCAAAGAAACCCTTTTTTAGCAGTCCCTAAATAGCCTGCAAAATTCATCACTGTAGGACAGCATTACAGCCAGAAGCTGAGAGGCACTGCAAAAATGATTATATGCGGTGACTGGCATGGAGAATATTCACAGTCACATTAGATAGGATTAAAAATAAAGTTTGAAAGAATTCAAAACACCTTCTGCAGGGCATAAACCAACCTACGCATGACAGGATTAGGAATGCATTTTCTCTCTGGGTTCTTTGTTCTATATCTGCTTGTCTGAGATTTCTCTTGCATTCAGGTAGCTGCCAGCGGCTGCTTGCGGAGGCACTGAGCTCAGTGGATCACATCCTGCTCATCGACACGGCAGCTCTGCTGCACCAGGCAAACCCTGAGCTGGGTTAGTTTCAGCAGCATTGCGAACCCTGGGGACTGCTGTGCCACGCACAAGAAGAGTGACACTGCAGGAGCTGAGGTACCATGCACTTTCCTGAGGATAGACAGGCTCTTTCAGGCTAAGTATAATTTGTTTGGAAGTGCAATATATTGTTTTTTTTTTTTTTTTTTTTTTTTGTATTCAGAAAACAAAATAAGTGAGCATCTGCATCAGCCACAACAGTGCTTAGCTACTTTTGTTTCAGCTAGCTATTTTAGTTCAGAAAGATCCCTCCAATGCACCAGATCTGTCCTTCATCTTTGCACGTGGCAGCTGCTTCCTTTGGCTTACCCTGACTTCTGCTTCGTTGTCAAGGAGTGGATAGGTTGTTTTTTCCCCTCCATGGGAGAAATAGCAGTTGTAGAAATCTGTCACAGTGTGTTTGTCCCTTTCCCCAGGCTGAAGCAGTGATAAGGATCAATTCTTTGCTTTTAGCACCTGTCTGGTGTTGCTTTTACTGTTTGTACCTTTGCCAAAAAGCAGCAGCTGCTGCAGGTGCAGAGGGGATGTAGCTTTCTCTTGGGAAGCCAGTAACAGGGTTGTCGCTCCCATTCATAATAATGATTGCTGCTACCTTTGAGTGTACACAGAGCATGGCAGACATTTAACCTGCAGACTCCCAAAGTCACTGCAAAGCAAACTGTGGGGTCTACCTCCACGAGCCTAAGCCACTAAGCCAATAAGACACTCCATCTGCTACATAATCTAACCTTTTTTCCAAATGATGCCTAGTAGTAATCATATTGCACACACTCAACACTTTTTGACATTTACTTTGACAATCCTCGGCTGGTGTCTATGGAATGGATGAGAAAAGAGTTGATGTTTCCCAGTCCAAATGTGGGAAAGAAATGAGGCTAAGAGCGTCTCCTGAGACCCAGCTGGATTTGTTCCTGCAGTGGCGGCAGGTAACTCTCACCTTTGATGACGTGGAATGAGTAGTATGTTGACAACGGTTGAGAATAAATGTATCATTGAATATTGTATTATGGCAAAATCTAGAGAAAAGAACTCGCACTGTGTATACAGATGTAGCATTTAATTCAAATAAAATATCACACTGGATGAGAAGACTTAAGTGTTTCAGTAAGCACCACAGTTGCTCTGTGTGATGCTTACTGATGTGCTGGAATTCCTTGCACGAGTAGGAAGAACAGAGGGTTCGGATATGCAGGCAACCCCTTGGCCAGGATGTTGACACTGATCTAAGCAAAATGAGAGGGACTGTAAAGGCACAAGACAGTAACTGTGGAGGACTTTAGCTATCTTCAATTAGACAGAATAAATTTCACACTGGAGCACAGTGCAGAGACTGCATTTTAGATCATTGTTTCTTTTGCAATTTGCCTCATTGATCATGCAGAAAAAAATTAATGTTTAAAGATTTAATGTTGAGCAGAGCTAGTTCAAAATACACAAAGATAGGTGACCCAGACTGGTGTTATACTGGTTACAACATATTCTTCATCAATATTCTTGTACAAATGGAAGAACCAAGATCCTACCATAGTAACACAGAACTAACACAGAACTTGAAAAGGAGAACATTAAAATAAGGATGCTTGTTATAAGGGTAAATGCTCTAGAGGGCGTATGGGGAATGTTTAACTTATCTGATTGGAGACTTAAAATATATATACAACCAAAGAAAATAAATAGAAATAGCTCAGCACAATTAAAAAAAATAAGTGAAACAAGCTGTTATAAACAGAAAAATTCCCTACCCAAAAAGGTGTGTGCTGTGTCCAAACAAAGAAAATAGAGCTTAAATCCTGAAAAGTTATTTGCAAAACCGTAACCAGGAAGGCAAATATTTTGAAAATGTATTGGCTAAAAGCGTAACATGCCAGAAGCAGGTTTCAGGAGAAAAGCGTGGGTACGCTCTTTACCTCGGTGTTCACTATGAATACGTTTAAGGGTTTTCCAAAGCAGAGGCTGGGTTCGTGGAAGTCAAATCCTGAAGGACTATTTCTAACTGCAGTATAAGGAAGCAAAAGGACAAAGCCAGTATTCACAATGGAAGAAGATTACTAGATTTGCTCAGAATATGGCCAGATGATTCAGAAAAGGGAGGCAGGTGGATGTGCAAAATTCACTGAAGATGAAAAGTTATTTAAGTTTATAGCAATGAAAAAGGATCGCAAAAGGTCGCAAAAGAATCTGAAAGTACTTTGACAGGACAACACATAAAATTAATTACAAATAAAAGCAAAAGTACTGCATAGAGAGGAAACCGCCCCCAGCACCCATTCGCAGATGCCATCGTGACTCCATGGATGAGGCCTCTGAGGACAGTTAGGGACACTATCAGCTAATTCGAGGCAGAGGTCATGCTGCAAACAAAGGCTCGGAGAGGAGCGCCAAGGGGCACAGAGAACATTCCTGCACCCCTCTGCATTTCTCTGTGCACATGGAAAAGACCTGTCAAGGGCCAACAAATACAACGACAGAGATAAAGCCCGAGTGTTTTTCTCAAAGTCCCTAAAGTGGAGATAGCCAGAAGGCCATACTGAGCATACTGTGTGCGCCTTTCTCGGGTATTTTCGCCAAGCATCCGCTACGGGCTGTTCTCAGTGACAGGGTAATAGATGGATTGTATGGTCTTCGCCGTGAGCCTGTGTGGACAATTCAACAAGCTTTGTATTCAGGCTAAAAGCAAAGAGATGCCTCTGACTCTAGTGTGATTTCTCCCTTATTTCAATTATGCAGGTTTTTTTTTTAAAAAAAAGGAAAAAAAAAAGAAGGTACAAATTTAGATCAGAGAATCAGAAAAATGGCAGTATCTGAGAAATACTGGGGGCTTGAAGGTCCCCATGTTAAAGTAAGGTATGTGAATGAAAAACATCCTTGTTTTGACTTCATTCCCGCCAGAAGGCGGAAGCAAACTGGAAGCTGCACAGCAGCTCTCATTAATGAACAATTAGATTCTCTTGGTGTTCGCTTGCTGCTTAGCTCTTTTTCCTTTCCTATACCTGTGTTGTGTAAGATCCAGTTCTTCATGGGGAGATTTAGAGAATGACTACTGAAACTCTGGAAAGAATTCAGAATTTCTGAGTTATAAACTGTGAAAAAAGATTAAGTGGACTTAGGGAGAGAAGTAGGCAGGAGTGTGTAAGACTTTGAAAGCAGCAGGCTGGGTTGCTAGCAACAAGAGGTCCGACAGAAGATAAGGAGGGGATTACCCCACAAGTAATGCAGGCAGAGCATCCAAGAATATATTACAAACTAGCGAAGTCAAGGAAGGATGCAGGCAAGGATGTAGTGAAGCTGCTGGGGGAGAAAGGAAGCCAAAGGACATGGCCAATGACTACATTTGCTGAAAGCAAGCCTTTTTCCAGGTTTATGAAACTCAATAGGTCTTTTTCTGGCTCTGCTAACCTGTTTTCTGGCTCTAGTGAGTATAAGCACAAACAACCAGATGGCCTACTGCTTCTCAAAAAAGGCCAACTTCAGATATGGTTTGCCTCACCAGTGCAGATTTCTTGCCGAGGTCATTGGCACAAGCCCTCACAGTGTGCATGAGGATGAGATACCTGTCCATGAGTTTCAATCAAAATGAGGCAAAATGTGAAAAGTTATTATTTTTTAAGCTCACTGTGATTGAAATGGTTTGGAGCATCACCCAGGCAATGGAGTGAGCAGGTTGGGGTCAGGGTAACCTCAGCAGACAGTAAATAACAGAGCCTGAACGGGATCCAGCTCCTGCAGGGGCCACTGACGGGAGGGAGGATGAATGTCCTCAGCTTCATTCGGGAAGGAGAGCCTTTTCCCACCCAATGTAAACTGCTTTTGCAAGGCTCCTTCCTGCAACTCAGCCCCGGAGCAGAATCAGCTGATGAATCTGTTAATATGGATTATTTCTATCAGTAGTACCTTGCCTTCCTTTTTTTCTTCAGCTCCTGCAAGCAATGTTTTTTATAACTCTTCTCAGAAGAGAAGAGAAAATATTTTGTGGGCAAGAATGCCTGCAGGCTGTGCAGAGAGTTTAATACCTCTCCCAGCGATGTTTTGGTAAGTGTAGCCACCCACCGAACATGACCTCTGCAAATGCTTTCTCAGCAGCTCCAGTGAAGGACAATAAAGATGGTCAGAAGTTTTCTGCGGCTTTCAAAACTGTGAGATGCCTAGACTTAAAAGAAGACAGAGTTGGAGGGAGTCTGTCCTATTCCAGACCAGGTAAAAGAAGATATGTGATGCAAGAATAGTGGACTGAAATTTGGCCTCTTGTGCTGTGCAAGAAGCCAAAGCAGATAGATGATTGTGACTGTCCTTAAAAGTCAATGGATCTGCTTAATGAAAACCATTCTTCTTTCTGTCTGTCCCAAAATATGACTGAAGTGGTTGCTTGAAATTAATAGCTGTCAAATACAGAGATAATGCAAGGAGGAATTACTGTGGAAGGTACATGAGTGGCCAGCACACTACCTGGCTGTCCAAGGCCAAGTCAAACCCTCTGTGTGACATGAAAAGGAGGGGAACCCTTTCATCTGCTAACAGGTAAGCGAACCAGGAGAGGCCTCAGCTAATCTTGTGCCTCTGTCCATACTCTCATTTCTGCAGGTGAAAACCGTGTGTACCTCATTCTAAAGCTTTCTAGGGGTTTAACGCTGTGTAATTCGTTCTAAAGCTTTCTAAGGGGCTGAAGAAACTTTGATTACAGTTTCGATCTGACTGAGCAGCTTTGAGGACTGCTGGCTGCAGGATACCGGGACCGGTTAACCAAAGAGTGGCAAATTGCCAAGGCTAATCTGAATTCCTTTTCTTACTCTCCTTCTGATATACCACATTTCTGTTTCTAATGATTAATCCTTTAGGCTGAATCCTTCAACTTACATGTGTAAAACAAGCGAGATCCCGTTATTTTCTCCCTGCGGCTGTATTACAGTAGATAAAAATAGCTGTCTAGCGTTCAAACTATTTGCATCACTATCTTGAAGACAGGCTGAACACTCACACACACCTTTTTAAGGAACCTTTATGGAATGTGTGATTCTTGTTTCTCCATCATCTCCTCCCTTAAAATTGAAGGAGAGTTTTGGGACAGGCAGTGTAAGACCAACTCACCAGCTTCTCCTGACATCTGTACTGCTTGAGGAGGAGGGTGGTGAGAGGTACTTCCCCTCTGATTTTCTCTGGTCATCCTGCCTCTCCTAACTTCCTTCTCAACACTGTCACCCTGCACTCAAACCTGCATTTTAACTGGCTTTTTTATTTAATATTCTAACTTTAATCTCCATGAGTCTGAAAAAATATGCCAGTAATTTACATGGTTTCACACATTTACCATGTTCTCTTTTTCTTCTTAACTATACCTAATGGGTGGTATGGGTTTCCTTGTTTCATGTAAGCATTTTTTTTCTGAATACCAGAAAATAAATCTATTTTAGATTTATTTTCTGGTATTCAGAAAATAAATAAATAAATAAATCTATTTTCTGGTATCTTCAATTACCTTCCACCTATTCTCTATTAGTTTAAAAGAACAGCCACAAATAAGAAGAGCTTTTTTTTATAACCTGTGGTTCCCATCTGTATGATCTCAGGGCAAAAATGGGATCTAACCGTAATAAACTGCATTAGTTAATCCAATTTCCTGCCTATCTTGCCCAGTGTTTTGAGTGTTCTCAGCAGGGAACACTTCAGTAGGATGTACCAAAGCTTTATGACAGGCAGATATGTAATAATCTGCATCTCTTTCCAGGTCTCCCACTAGAAGCATCTTTACACGCACACAAGCAATGTCAATTCTGTTTGCAAGTGAATTTCACAGGCGCTGTGTCTCTCTCTAATCCCTTGTTACACAGACACTCATAGTGCCCCATCAACACAGAACATTTTTCAGGGCAAGCCAAAAAAAAAAAAAAAAGTGAGAGAGAAAAGGAAAGAAAAATGAAAACAAACTTTCAAGGGAAAACATGCCTGATTATAACAAATCACAAATCACATACTGTAATCTGAAAAGAAACAAAGGCCTTTCTAATTAAAACCTGAAATGTATATCCCTATTTGTAGGTGTTTATATATTCAGAATATTGAATCCAGGATAATCCTCTAAGGCATTTGCAGAGGAATGGCTGCAGAAGCCAGCGGCTCTAATTCATGAGGGAGCTGTGCTTGAACTAGTTGGGTTTACCACTTATTTTACTGTTGAAAAATACAGAGAGGAGAAATTACCCAGCTGGATGAGCTAAATGAACCTGCTCTTCCAGTACCGAGGGGCAATGTTGGGCCCTGAGGGGGCTGTGCAGCAGAAAAGCGACCTGTTGGGACACAACAACCAGGGGCAATTTAAGTCTTTGCTCTTGCAAAATGTGGATTTGTCACACACAAACTCAGTGCCTGAGGGGAAAAAAAAACCACTCTTCTAATGCAGTGGCTTGTCTGTTAGACCATCCTCTCTGCACTTTGGCTGCCAGTTTCCATTTTCCTCAGCAGTGCCAATAAACTACATGATTTCACATGTTTACCATGATGGTATCTCTCTCTCTCCCTTTCTTTTTAACTATGTAATATATGTTTTGGCTCGATAATCTTTACAGTGGATTTGCATAAGAGGTTCTATTAAACAGTTTTAGCTTTTTGGCAAAGCTGACTCAAGAGCAAACTGCCTCTAAAAGATTTCCTTCCTTGCTCCCTAAGGAAACTGGATCTTGTGAAGCTTGATATAAACCCTACAAACAGATTTCAGTGTCACAGTGATGACCTCCTCTGCAAGAACATGGTCAAGGCAAAGCAATGTAAAATCTTTTTTTATCTTTGATTTGACTATCAAAGGACGCAATTATTTACAGAATGCTTAAACATAACACTTGACCTACAATGTAAGAAGGGCAAATTTAGTGAAATGACAGCCATCCCTGTTTATCATATGAAAATTTATATAAGTTGGTCTGCTAGACTCACTTGACAGTGTGCTAGTCTACCAACAATTGTGGCCCTGTAGAACAAAAACAAATTGTTAGGATCAATCACTACTTAATATCACAAAAATATTCATTATGTAGGATTTTATAAAGCTGATCTGAAGTTAAAATGCTTCATATTTGCCAGTAGCTATTAACTAACTGGAATCAACCAGCTACTTTAAAGCTATACCTAAATTTAAGCACGGAAGTCATTTGCCCCAAGTCAAGTAGTACCTTTGTGTCAACAGGTCTACTAAAATACAAACATCAGTGGAGACTTATCTATGTAATTCAAAGCACCAAGATGAAAATATTGAGTTAAAGCACAGTGTAAGTCTAGTAGACCAGAAGCAAGCTGGTCTCCTCCTGTTTCAAGTGTGCTTTCCCCGGGCCAAGGTTTGTGCTCAGCAGCTGTTGGCAGAACGGCTGGCACGAGGGTGACGCGGCAGCGCCGTGTGGGACACGCGGGTGCCTCTCACTGCACGCTCCCTCTTTTCATAGTATTGGAGGCCCTGCTCTTCGGAAGGCAAAGCATTTGATCCGACCTGCCAAGGCATCTCAACACTCGTGCTTAAAAGTAAGCTTAGGAACAGGAGCAAAGAAGCCATGGAAAATGACCTCCCAGATTTCACTGTGCCCTGCAGGATACGCAGTCTTTGGATTGAACCAGGTTACTCTGCTCCTTGCAAAACAGAGTCCTAAAATAACTAAGGAAAAGCTCCTAAAGACACTGACATGTCTCATTATTGAGAATTTTTTTCTCATTATGTTTTTTTTTCACACTCAAAAAACACTTCCCAACTTGCAGGTTCTATTGATTTGGGTAAAATTAACCTATCTTTACGATAAATTAAAGAATACTTCCTTAAATCTGAAATCCCACTATTCTGCACCTGACTGTCCCAAAATATTTTAAAATAGCCTTCACTTTACTTCTGTCAGCCACTGTGTAAAAAACCAAACAGATTCCTGGCGTACTTAGGTGTCAGGTCTTCAGACAGTTGTTACCTAGGGCAAGGCAATAGGAAGAGTGCGCAATTCACAATCCAAGCTTTATTTTTCATTTTGGCTTTGCTTGTCTTTCTACCACTGCCTGGTGCAGACACAGTGTGAAATAAAGAGAACATGAGGCACTACTTGAATAGCACACAAATAGCGCCCTAGATAAACACTAGAAATGTAATATTCAAACTGCATGTATGCATGCCTTAAAAAGATGATTCAGGACAAATGAACTATTCTAGGAATCTGGTCTTAAAATAAAGTATCCAAGATCATTTTAAAAATATTTAAAATAGGACTTTCTGTACTGACCCTTAATGAAACATACCCATTTTCCATGTTTATTATTCTGGATCAGATCCAACAAAGCATTTGAGCGCTTGTTTATTTTTGATCACTTGATTTAATCCCTAGCACCAGGAAACCGCAAAGCAGTGTAAAATTGATGCTGCTAGTTTCTGTGAAGTTTAAGGTCAGGCACTCCACAAAATGTAGAAACTCAAAAATAAAATACAGAAAAAAATATCATGAAATACAATGCTGAGCATGAATATCTGGGAGCATGAAATGTATAGGTACTGTAAATTAATAAAATAACCACAAGATTTGTAGGAGCTTAAAATATTGCTCTAATGTCAAAGCCACTGTTGTGAATTCTAGATGCTTCTATCTTCTACCAGTATATTCCAAGTTAGTACAAGTCCATATGGCTTACAATATTGCAAAACGTAGGAATAACCAATTAAGTCTGCTGAAGGTTACTGGCATTTTCTGAAATAGAATTTCCATATTTCTCTTTCCCAGAATATTTTCCAGTCTCTATTAGGGCACTCAGTGGCCAAGAATACATCCGAGAGCAGTTTGTTACAGAGAAAAAAAAAAATTCTTTGCAGTCCGAGGTCATAAGGGTAGCATGAGATATGACCTCTGTGATCCCTAGATTGTTCAGCGGCATATGTGAAACCAGCTGTTCTGGGTTTTGTTACAGGCTCATTTGAAGACTGAGGAAAATGCACAGAAATACTCGTCCATTTAACCACGCTAATGAATCCTACTTTAACTCAGATGGTGAAATAATACAGGAATCACAGGAGCAAAGACCAGTGGACTAAACTGGTCTCCAGTGTAGTCCTACAGACTTTAAGAGAATGTTGGAAGTCCTGCTTTTGGCTTGCATAATCCCATAAAATGCTTAAACATGTCATGTGCAGAAGACATGAGATTTCATAAGGAGACTGATGGATCTCCTTCACCACATTTGGAGATTGCAATCTTCATGAGAACCCTTAAACTTTCATTTTGAGCCTGATCCTTCCTCTATCTCCTCTACTGTCCTCATCGTATGGCTATTTCAGTGAATTCTGCGTTATTTAGTAAGTGGCCATGTGTATGGCTAGCTGTGACTAGAAGAAGCGTTTTCTTTGTGTTTGGTTCATTTCCAGAGCCACACTGAGCTTTTAGTTTTGGTGATGAAGTGGTGATCTATGTCTGCACATGCTGTTAGCCTGTGCTCACTGCATCCTGTGCAAGGTGCCACAGGACTTCTGTGAGGCTGATTGCCCGTGTCCATACCAACGCGTGCAGCCAGTCCATATGCCTGACCGTGGGCGCCTGCAGCTCCCTGCAGACATTCTCTCAAATTAGTCGAGTGCCCCTCACATTCCTTGGCCTTCACATTGCAGCAAGATGGATGTTTCTTATGGACTTTGCAAGTATCTTTCCTGCTGAGAGCAGTTCATCCTCATTTGCCCTTTCTGATATACAGACCAAGGTAATCCAGGACAAAGATGGGTGTCAGGTAATAACTGCACTGACATGCCTTTGTAAACAGCCCTGGGGGACAGCCTGTGCTGTTCTGTGCCGTGATGCAAAGCCAGCCTGTTGCATCTATAAAACATCCTAATAATTGTGTGCAATTGAGTGTGAACAAGCAGTTGGATTACATTTCATCAAACATAATTAATCCAAAACAGAGCAGCAGAAATACGCCTCTTCTCTTGCCGAAGGGTTTAGGATATAAATATAGAACACCCCGAGTCAAAAAAAAAAAAAAAAAAAAAAAATAGAGAGAGAGAGAGAGATTAAGCAGATGCCTGCTGCTCCGCGAATTCTTTTATAATGCAAAAATGGCTTTTATCTCTGCCTATTTTTATTGAGGGCTTATCATTGTGCTGCCTGAGTGCTTTGATAAGCGACAATACATATATTTAGTGTATGTTCAGTCCTATAAAATGCAATTATTTCAAATAATTTGAATACAAAGGAGGAATCATGGGGAAAAAAAAAGACATTTACAATTGTCTGCTGTACAAGCCTGGCCAGTAAATATCTCTTTGACTATCATCACAAAGGAAGTGGAAAAAAGTAATTAAAATGATGATGGGGTCTAGATTGCATGATCTGCCCTATCAAGAGTGTGACATTTTTCTAATGATGCCTATATATGCTCTCCTTTATCCACATCTCCCGCAATGTAGCATGGATCCAAAATAAAGTGGGTGAATTTCTTTCAGAAAAGGCCTAGGGAGGAGGAGGAAGCCAGTGCTGGTGTCTGTGCTGCAGCCTTGGTGCCTTGTTCCGTTTGCAGAGCAGACACTGGCCACTGGTCTGCTTTAGACCCCAAGCCAGCTTTAGAAGATGAGTAAAATAAACACGCACAAACTCCTTATAATAAGGAAGGCACACTGAGGATAAGAAATCTATGCTTATGAAATATATTAAAGGCTTTGGACTCCAAGCAGAAAATATTGAAGGCCAAATATGAAACACAAGTCATAACCTCCCTGTCTAATCCAGGGTTAGATCCTTTGCAGATTCCAATAATTCCTTAACTCTCTTCGCATTTTCTGTGCACTTTGAGGCATCTGTTTCTCTCTTGGAAAACCTGACCTTAACTTGCTATGTAGATGCATCTATTAGTTTAAATGCGCTTTACTCCCTCACTTGGCTCTATTACTAATGATTTCAGCATGCTGGAGCTGAGAGGGTGACCATTGCCTCCCATTTGCTCTTCCAGAGCATCTGTGCTCTCTGTCAAGGAGGAGGTCAGAGAGCAAGCGTGAGTGTCTAAGACTTGTCAGGTCAACATGACAAAGGCACCTCAGTTCCTGCAGCCTGCAAGGAAGCAGGCACCATTATCATTAGCATCATATCATGTTACCTCAAATGACAAGGAACATATTTATAGCACATCAGCAGGAAAGCAGCTCTCAACAGGAGTCCAAGCCTGAACATGTGTCCTGAAAAACCCAGGTAAAACCTCAAGCGACATATTATTTTCAGAGGTGCACCCCTGTTTTTGCACCTGTGTCACTTAGAGCAGAATCCAGTCCCAAGAAGGTTTGCAAGAGAGGGAATACACTGCAATAACATTGTTAAAGTTGCTGCTCTGGCAATGAAAGTTTATCTCACACAGCTCTCTCTGCTGGGGAGTTGCTATTAGTGCAATTGCTGGGCTTTATTCTTGTGGCAAGCTTTTTATCATTATACAGCAGCAGGAGTACAGTGTGTTTGTAAGACGAACTTGAGTCAGGGCACAAAAGCACATAAAGTCTGTTAATAAATAATGGACTCCATGAATATGTCTTTTGCAATGTGGCTTAAAAAAATCAAGCCTTTGAAGATGAAAAAAATATGCAAGTGATATTAAAAACAAACAAACAACAACAGCAACAAACAGAGCAAATAGAAAGGAAGGAAAATATGTAATTCTCACTGCCTGGGAATGTCAGAGATGTTCTCTGGAGAGAGTGGAAATCCTGAAGAATGATGGTGGCCTCGTTGATTGCATAGTGACTCAATTCCTATTCTACCGTTTGTATGGTTCGGTGTCAGTAGTGACAATGATACTAAAATTTGCTCATGAACTTGAATTTCTTAGCTATGTCTGAAGACTGCTCAGAGGGCTGGATCCTCAACGGAACTCATGCTGACAGTTCACGGAGTTGAGGATGCCATACCATGCAAAGGTCTGGAGCTCATCATTGCCTTGGGTTTATGAACAAGCAACAGCAAATCACTACCTTTCTAAGCTAAGAGCAAAATAGAATATGTAGAGGATAGAGAGCCTGAGGACCCATAATTTTGCTGTGAAAAGCTCACATTGGTTCTTAATTTCATTGAAGCTGAAAGTTTTCACTGAGGATGAGCACAATGATCTCAGTGGGCAGCACCTCTTCCAAAACAATACACTAGACATCTCTGTAACTAGTGCATATTAGTGGGAAACATTGCTTTGCCTGGATTGAGAATTACCTTCTAGCAAGCTGGGCTTGTAGAATTACAAGGCCAGCTTGTAATTCACTTGTAAAAAAAAATCATTATAAAGAGTTATAAAAACATGAAAACAAAACGAAACACTTACTTGGTCCAAGACCTATGGAAAACGCAGCAACATAAACAAGGAGGCTGGCCAGTGAGAGCCATTTTAAGACAACAGGAACTTCCTCGCTTTCCATGTAAGATCCTGTAGTGCTTTTGCCTCCCACCAGAGAGGTTCTGTTCTGTTCTGTCCCGGCAATGCCATGTTTTCCCTGCATGTTGAATGACACTCTTTCCTGTGAAACCGTGCTAACAAAGAGCTCCTTGAGACTGTCATTGGTGAGGCTGCTCAGGTTTCCCGGTCTGTGAAGAAGAGAATCCTCCAGAGACTGGCTTTTACAGACACTGGTGATGTTCACATGTATGTTGAGATTCACTAATCCCATGGTGACCAACGATACTGCCATAACAGATGAACCAATGCATAGAAATGTTTTACTTCCAACTTGATCAACAAAAATTGTGGCTGGGACTGTGCTGACCACTTTAACCACTCCAACTCCAGTAGAAGCCAAGCTAGCAGCTTCATTGCTTTGGAAACCAACTGACTTCAAAACAGTAGATGCATAAAATAAAATGTTGGGTTGTCCTGTTGCTTGCACAAAAAAGACTAGCGTAAGTCCTACCAGCATTCGGGCCCTCATGTTGTTTTTTGAGTGAAACAGGTCCAAGAAACTATACTGGTGCTCATCTTTCAAGGAAGACTTGATTGAAGTAAGTTCTTTGGTAGCATCTGAAGTTTCCCGTAGCCTCTCCAGCACTTTTCTTGCAGCTTCATAGTTATTTTTCATAACAAGAAACCGAGGACTTGGAGGAAGAAAATACATGGCAATAGCTTGCAAGGCACCTAATGGAATCGCAAGGCCAAACATATACTTCCAGCCATGAGATACATTGGCAAATGCATAATTTGAAATATAGGCAAAAAGTATGCCTATCACAATCATGAGTTCGTTTAAAGACACGAGGAGGCCTCTTCTGTGCTGTGGGGCGATCTCAGCAATATATACACATGTAGCAATGGATGATAGTGATATGGAAATACCTATGGCAATTCGTCCCACAATAAGTATTCCATATGATTCACAGGGCAGTAAGATCAGACTCCCCAAAACAAGCAAAGAAGATGCAATAATAATGGCAAATCTCCTTCCAAATTGGTCTATCAGGAATCCACCAGTAAGGGATGCAAATAAGGCCCCAAAAAGAAGAGAACTTACAACTATTTCCTGTTCTTTGCAAGAGAGTGCTAGTATACTGCTCATCTGAAGAAGAGCTCCAGAGATAACTCCCAACTCGTAACCCATCAGGAGTCCACTTACGGCAGCAATAGCAGATGACAGAAAAGTAAATGTTCCACAACCTGAAATCATAGAAAAAGAAAAAAAAAGTCACCTTAAAATCAAAACTATGATTTTTGCCATGATTCTGATAATGAATATGAAGTTTATTTGATATACCAGGCCTAACACAGTTATTTTAACTTATAAACAAAGCAGTTAATTGCATATGAACCCAGAGGTGGCCACATAGAAAGAGGTTCTAATTTTTAAATTGTATATATATATATGTATATAATACATATATACATGTAATATTTTATTTTAATTTTAATGCTTTTAGGCTCACGATCTAACAGCAATCAATATAGTTTAGATCAGGCCTCAAATAATTAAATATTCTGCCTCAAAATATCGCTGCAACAGCCAATTCTGACAATACAAGCTTTTTGATTTTTGCCTTGGGACATTCTCTGTATTTTTCAATGCTGAACTGAGGGACCATGGAAAGAATAAACTGACCTGACCAGGCTATCAATCTTCTTCATCCACCTGGTATACCATGGATAAAGAAAACTTTAGTTTTCCAGTCAAATAGCTTCAACTCTGACTTGAATAATAAGGTAAGTTTATATACTAACAAGGTAAGGTTATTTACTAATTCCTTTATTTCATTAGAGGATGAAGGCCATGAAGGCTGCTGGTGGTGTTTCTTGATGTATGCAAGCTCATCAATTGACCATCTGGCTGATTAAGCTACCCTGGATATTCTAGAAAATGCAGTCTTTGAATTCATGAACTCGATGGACTTTGCTCATCACTAGTCTCAGGGTCTCTGGAATATCAAGATCAGATATCCTGCATAGTTTATAGTGACCACAATGTCAGGAATAAAAAACAGATGGTGAAAACATAAATCAAGTGGAAATTATATGCCTTTGAATGACCGCTCTAAAATAAATTCATTTTATACAGCTACTATAAAGCATTGTTTATTGTTGCAAGATAGATTTAATTGATCATATTCTACTAACTGTGAAGCCTTTGCACTCTAAACTTTGAGGAGTATTTCAGTTTGTTTTTGTTGGGTTTGTTCTTTCCCTCAGCACAATTTTCATGTCACCATGAAGCTTGCTGCCACACAACTAGGAAAGGAATAAACTGACTTCTGATTTTGTGGTTAGTTGGGGAAATAACATGTGTCTGAGGAGAGGTGACTTTTGCAGCATAACATAGTCCATATTAAACTAAATTCTCCCAGAATAAGTACTTCCTTAGCTGGAAAGTGTTAAAAGGTCTAACTTATGATGCTAGGATTTGTTTATTTTTAGTTTGTTTTTCTACAGCATTAAGACACTTTGATCATGTTGACTGCTTGATGCTCCTTGCCAATAGCTCTAGAGCCCAGTGGGCCCAGTGGTGAGAATCCGTCCCATTTGAGAGAACATATTACATTTCTAAAGAAAATCAGTAGTAGAGGAAGGGAGAAACTCTTGCAATGTGTCTGTACTTCTACACTAGCCCCTGGAAGAGGGCCACCTGTCCTGGGAAACTGTTAGCAGGTCCTGGCACCACTTTGCTCCATGCCACTAGCGCTCTCCTAACACCTGGAGTCTAGCTGTGTAAAGTATGCTGTGCCTCCATGTCAGAGAGTGCAAGTAAGCCCACTAATTCCATTAAGGTCCATATAGCCCATTAACTCTCCACCCTGGTTCTCAGGTTTGCTCCCTGAGAGCCAACTAGCAGCGAAGAGGCAGCTGCCTTCGGCTGATAAGTGCACGTGTTGCTCCGGGTTTGTCCGAGCTCCTCCGTGCTCCGGTGCCCGACAAATGAGATCCAGCTAAACCAGAGGATTTTGTTGAGATGGGCTACAATAATACAGGGCATGTGGTAATACTGTGGGAGGTCTTTCAGAAGACCGCGGGCAGATAGTAGATTTATTGTGATAGAGAAGGGACATATTGGAAAAAATACAGGACACAAATTTGTGAAAAACAAATTTGCAAGACATTTTGTTGATGGAACAAACATTTTATTGTTGCAATCCATGGCTGTATTATGCCTGAAGCTTTTTCTTCTTTTATGTGTGCAATATCTATGACCACTGCACTTATTTTAAATTGAGTTTAGTACAAGGTTGCACTGTGAGTCACACCTTTGGTGGAAGTACTATGAACTTAAGTTGCTTGGAGTTATCCTTGCTCCATTCTACAATATATGCATTTTATCACTGTAGAAATGACTTTCTCCATCCTTCCTTTTGCCTTTTTGTTTGCCTGCTTGCTGTATATTAATATATCTGGAAAAGGTATATTGCCAATGAGTCCTGGCTGCAAATCAAGTTTGATACAACACCATGCTGTGCTTACTCAGTAAGCCTGGGTATCAGAAGCATATCATTCACTTTAATGCAATGTTTGGCTTCAGAATAAACCACCGAGGGTTGATACTTTTGCTTGTTTGGATACACTTTTATTTCACTTCACTGAACTACATAGACATAACCTAAGATATTACTTTGATTTATATGTTACAAAGCCAAGAGAGACCATGGTCATCATCTGGTCTGACACTTCTGAACAGCACTATACATCACTTACACACCTATATGACACACCTATATGGCACACCTATATGTTTTTTTATTCAGCTAGGTCATTTAAAATACTCAGCTTTGATTTAAAAATTTCTAGTGATTGAAAACCATTATCATTAAGTTGTAAATTGTCCCCATGGTCAATTATTTTCACTGAAAATATCTTTCAAGTATTTCTAGACTTGATTTTTGCAGCTTTGACTTCCAGCCATCAAATCCCATTCTCCGTTTTCCTGCACTGATCTTTGTTCCTGCACTGATCTTTGTTACCAAGTACAAAATTATTACCTGTCATCATGTCATCCCACAGATGTCTTCGTGGTTTGTGAGTCTTTGCAAATTTACCCACCCTTTAACTATCCAGAACCCTGTTCTCTAAACTTTCCCGAGACTATCAGTTTCTCTAATAAATTGTGAACAGGACCCAGAATGTCAGCAGTGGTTGCACGGTGTCAAATGCAAAGCTTCCTTATTTGTCCAACTCCTGCTGCAGATTTCCCTGACTCCTTGTCTATGGGTTCTCACAGCAGTGTACGGGAGCTCATCTGCAGATGGCCATCCTTCCCGACAACCCACTCCTTTTCTGACTGAGTTCCTTCCGAGGGATTGTCTTTCTTTCAAATAAGCCCTACATTTTTCTATCCTCGTTAGGAATGCACATTAATCTGTACTTTGCTGTATTAAAATACATAGGGAGGAGTGGTTAAACTTACCTAACCATAGGAAGTATACAGCTCTACTGTCTAGATTTCTACTGTAATCACTAGTGAAAAATAGGCACTTCTATGTGTTCAAAATAAGTCAGATGTTTATTTCTCCCCATTTACTATAAAGAGAGTCCTCATGGTTTGTTCAGATGCATATGTGCAGCCAAGAGGAACCCCAGTCATTACGCAACTTGTACTCAGCAAAGCAACCATCCAAATTTCATTCAGCTAGTGACAGATGCCATTTATTGCTCACTCATTATTTTTATCACTTGCAAATATTATTATCCATGATTATCTTCTTCATGCCTTGGAAGATACCCATGATTATCTTCTTCCTCCAATAATAAATTTCTCAATTAACAGAGGGACAAAACTTGTGAATAAGGAACTCAACAGAAAAATAGCGGCGTGTGGATGTGTCTCCTATAGTGTGTGTCTCTTGTTTACTGGGTGAGATCTGCGTCCCATATGGTTTTAATTCTTTTAATGTGCGACATGTCAGTTTTGTGTGGTTCTAGTTTTGAAGTAAAAAATACAGGGACAATCAAGCCTCTTAAAGGAGTCTATCATCAGCACTGTTCTTTATGACCAAGGTTGTTACGACCTCTCCTCAGCTTGTGGTCCTCAGATCAGTGCTATGGTGATGATTAATCATTTGTTTTTAAACAGGAGAAATTGTACTAGCTGGGGATGCAGTTTGGAAACTTGGGAAGTTGCTAGTGGAGTAACCAAGATGATATAGTTTTCATTCTTATACCACTATGAGGTTTTATCGTAACTAGGAATAATCGCATTCACTACACCTGAGACATGTCTGCTCAGAATGGCCCAGTAATTTAAATCCCTAAATCTCCGTTCAGTTTTCCCTCATGGTCCAGACAAAATTCCTTTTGACTTCAGCGTATGTTTTTCTTTAACATTTCAAGATAAAACACATTGCAGTAGTTAGACTTGCAATCCTTTTAAGTGTCATTTTTAATGATATTTCTGGCAGTTATTAGGCATTCCTTTTCAAAAAAAGCTTCTTAAAATCTATGTTCCCCTTATTTTTATGAGATGTCTGAAAAATACATGGCAGTGTGCAGCCTAAGGGAAAAAAAAATTAATGATAGCTTCCAGAAATTTTTCTCGTTTTGCCTGCAATAAACACCACGGTTAACGGGTGTATAGCTGGTATGTGGCAAGTGATTGGAAAGTCTATTCATTAGTTTCCCCATGTAAACAAAATGGTTTCTCACAACTGTTACTCAGGTCAAAAGCAGCACTACTTGGCAAACAAACTTATCTTTAAGAACATTTGCTGGAAATGTTTATGCTTTGTGCCTGGAAAGGAGACCAACAGCAGTCATAGTATAGCACCACCATGTTCTGCTTGTGAGACTGGATGTTAGAAGCAAAGATTAGTGAGGGTGTGCCCCTTTCTACTTATTTTCAAGCATGTGTTTGGGGAAAACACAATCTTTCCCGAGGCAAAATATTTGCCTCTGCATGTATTTTATGAGCATTACAGATAAATGATCTTTGCCAGGGAAGGTTTACAAGGAGTCTGAGCTGGGAAGGAGCCCTCTTCCCTCCCTTCGTGCGCTAGAGTTAGGGTGCAAGGTGCCTCGGAGCCCTTTTTCACTCACCACAGCAGCCTCAGATGTCACGATAACTCAGATATGAAGGTTTCTTTGGCATAGAAAGCAGTCAGGTTTGTTTGTTTTTGTTTGGTTTGGTTTGTTTTTGTTGTTTTCTTTTCCCTCTTTCTCCCAAAAGAGCATTCAGTGTATAAACAGAAAACTCTACTGGGATTCTGTGTGTATGTTCTTTTGTGTGGGAAGTATCTGTTTGTGTGACCTGTGCAAATACAATCTATTTTAAAAGGAGAGGAATGAGCATGGTGCCTCCCAACACGGTGCCTCCTTTTATTGCTTTAGATGTAATTTGCAGTGAGAAATTTCACAGTTTTCCAGGATATACATTTTTTAATTCCTGGGGGTTCTTTGATCTAACTGGATGTTTGGAGCACAAGATCAAGTTCTGTTAACCCTCATCTAATTTAATAAGCACAGGTCAGGCCCTTAGGAATTTGTGTTACTGCACAGATATGAATCCACAGCATGGGATCTTCCTTTTAAGTAGAACAAGGCCTCTAATTTTGCCCATGATAAATCTTAACACCACAGCACCTGTACATGAAAATAAAGTAGAATTAACTTTAAGGACTGATTTCTTCTCAATCTTAGCACTGACTGACATACCAAAAATTTTCCTTCAAAGGGAAAGAGTGCTTAAAATTCCCCAAACTGTTTCTAGAACAGCATTTACTAACACCTGTAAAGTAGGTGGATCACCTGGTTTCATAGGATAAAAATGTAATAGTTTGTGTTGGATATAGCTGCATAATTAAATCGTGGTTTTGTTTATTGTGAAAGGCGGTTATGCCATTTTCACACTATTATGACCTTTGCCATACTGTCATAATCATCTTTTCTGTGCCTTCCAGTTGTGTGGTGCAGAGAAACATAAACATTAGTGATCTGTCTTACTGGTATATTCTAATGTCCAAGGTTTCTCTAGATGTAGCTGATCAAGAGGTGCATTTTTTATTAGCTAGGATGCATCTGAACTAACTATATCTATGTAGATATTTGGCCTGGAGTATAAAATAGTTATACAATAAGATCCAAGAGGTGAAACAAAATGCTGGATTGGAACAGAATTATGTTACAAACAGAGCTGAAAAATCTCAGAAAATATTATTTTTGCCCCAGGGCAGTATCTGGCCCAGGTAGTGTCTTGACTGTTAAATTTGACTCCTCCAACCTAAGTGTGAAAGGATATAAATTGAACTTAACAAAAAAAAAAAAAAAAAGGCCAAAGGAAACTCATATATCACACATTTTCATACATCTAAATTTCTGTGATAGTGGGAACTGGAGAGTGGGAATTTGGTAATTTGCACACTGTAAACCAGATGAATGTATTGTGTGAGTAGTATTCAAATTTCACAAGCAAAAACATCCTGGAGCTGATGACAAGAAGAGCGGCATAGGCCCTGGACAGACCCAGCTAGTCCATTACTCTCTGTGCTCTCCCGCGTATTTTCCCTGTGTAAACACGCAGGTTGGCCCTTCATAACATCAAATAAGATTCTGGGCTGTGTTTCTTTCCAACAGGAATCAACAAGTTCTTTAATTCCTAAGTAGGTAATTAGAAATTTCTTGGATTCCTGCTTGAGTTTCTGAGGGCCAGGCCAGCTGCATAATTTGCATTCACTCTTCTAACTGTAGCCCTGTGCTGCAGTAACTTTGCAGCACTTTGATTTAAGGGCTTTGCTTCCCTTTGATAACACTGTCCCACAACAACCCGGGTTGCTCCCCTCATAACCTAGGGTAATGTTAAGCACATCTGCACGCTGACTCGCTTTCTGTTTCAATTAACCTCTGCTTCCTCCACCCCAGGTATCGGTGGATGCTGCTGCACTGATCTCCTGTTACACTCCAGCAAAGCGCTCGTACCGGCGCTATCCGAACAGGCACGGCTTAGGCGACTCATTCATTTTTAAGTGAACAAAACTCGCTCTGGACACAGCCATTTCTGGCTTACAGCAACGCTTTCCTGTTTGGGCACAGCTGTCTTGTGGGTGGGAAATGTCACAATTGTAGGTCATTTGCCCGATCTTATCACCAGTAAAAGAGACTCATGTAAAAATATGCTGTAACTCAGAAAAAAACATCTGTGTAAAGAGCAACAAAGGTGAAGAGCTACAAAATTCGGCTTCAGTACTCAAAAATCTTTTTCAGAAGAAATTCTGCAGGTGTTTCTTTCAGCATGTAAACTCAGAAACCCTGTTTCTCTGTGAAAAGACATGAGGAAGTATCCCCCCACACCCAAAATTCCCACCTGCCTAAGCAGGTGCGATGATGCTGTTTGCGCTCCGCAGCCTCCCTGAATTACAGTTTAGAGGGCTGAACCGCTCCAGAGCAGGCAAGGCTTGGAGCAACACTGCCATCTGAGATGGCAATGGGCTGTCTGATTTTGCAGGTGACTTATCCTCATAAAGAATGAAAGATTTACGCAACAGGCAACGCATGCACGAACAGCAGGACATTTTGGGGAAAAGTATCACCTGTACCTTCATTCACAGCAGTTTGTTTTTTCCTTCTTTACTTGCATTTCCCCCCTCTGGCTCTCCTACAAACTGAGGTGACACACACGGAGACCCCCTTCCTCCTGGCTTGAGCGGCAGCCGCACTCAGGGACCACTGGCGTTCCGGTCCCACCGCTTTACCTGGCCGAGTCGAAGGCTGCTGGAGGCTGCTGCTGCGGCCGCCCCCGCTCTCCTCCTCATCCTGCCCTGCTCCCATCGCCCGGGGCTGCTGGTCGAGGTCCTCGCGCTGCTGCGCCGGTGCCATCGCTGCTCCTGGGGCACGGGGCGCTTCACGGAGCTGCAGGCCTTGTCCCGCTGGCCGGGACCGCGTGCGTTGGTCTCCTCATGGTGCCGAGCGAGTGAAGCCAGCGCGAGCGGAGCCACGAAGTGTCTTGCGAACAACTTTGCTGCTATTTCAGCAGGCTTTGCCCTCGGCGGTGACACAGGCTGTTGCTATTCCTGGGAGCCTATTGCCGGCGAGGGGAGGGCCGTCTGTCGGAAGTCTCTCTGTTGCCTTTTAACAAATAGTTGGAGGCACCGGGTGCTCGTGGGGAGCGCCGTGCACATTCCTTGCCCTTTAGCTTAGGGGATCTCTTTCCTCCTCGTGTGCATGCACGTAGTTTCTAGCAGAAGAGAAGCGCGGGATGGGAGGATGTCAGCTGGGGCTGGGGGCAGGCACAGCTTCGCTTCGCGTTTTTGAACTGTGAGCAAGCAGTAGCGAGGAGGAGCAGGGAGGAGAAAAGAGCCACGTCTGTCCTCTGTGGTCTGGAAAGTGGGAGCTGTGATAGATCCTTCTCTTGCCATGGATGCACTTGTTATTTTACAAGGGAAAAGGCAACTCACCCCACCATGACAACTTTTTTTGAGAAAAAAAAAAAAAGTGTTTCAGTAGGATTGATTTAAAAAGCGGCTGAATTTTGAGAGCTGCTGGGGGTCATGCAGTCCAGCCCCTGGAGGAGCAGCAGGCAGACTAGGCAGGAGGACAGGGCTGGCGGAGGCAGAGATGAGCCCCAGCACGGGCCGTCCTGTACAGCCCAGGTTTGCTCTGCATAAGCCCACTGACCTCAGCAAGGCACCTTGTCCAAGCTGTCCCCAATGGGAATCAGTGTTGGATCATCTGGCATTGCTACAGGCCTTGTGTTTGTTCTCTCTCCTCCTTTCATTCCTCGCTGTTTCATCTCGCATGTTTCCATTTGAATATATTAATGTCTGCAAATGCTGTGGGAGGGAAGGCGGAGGTGGAAAGTTGGTGGCTTCTGCAATATTTCCAGGAACTGGAATTCCTAAACATCTTTTCCTAAATTAGGGCAGGTCAGGTGTACCCTTAATCAGTGTTTGCTTGACAAGAAAATTTGACAAAAGGCACTGTAACTGCCCCGTCTGACAGGTACATCACTGTCAGCTTCAGGAGCTGGAGGACTTGGGACACTACATGAGTGGAAATTCCAGCGGGGAATTTGCTTTTGGTAGTATATTTGGCAGGGAGTTAAGGGAGTTGGACTGACTCTTTGCCCATATGTAATATGAGCATTTTTTCATGTAAAATGTCTACCTGTCAGACAGCACGGGACACTGTCAGGGCTGTTACTAATGTCTTGCCATTTCCAGAGAAGTGTTTTCTCATGTGATACATGCCAACAAATGTCAGCTTTTAAACAAAATATTCTGATGTTTGGATGTTTTGGGAAAGAGAGAAAGAAAGGGAGAAAGAGAGAGAGAGAGAAAGGAAAGAACGAGAGAAAGAAAGAGAAAGAAAGGGAGAAAGAGAGAAAGGAAGAGAAAGAAAAGAGAGGAGAGGAGAGGAGAGGAGAGGAGAGGAGAGGAGAGGAGAGGAGAGGAGGGGAGACGAGAGGAGAGGAGAGGAGAGGAGAGAAAAAAAAGAAAGAAGAGAAGAGAAGAGAAGAGAAGAGAAGAGAAGAGAAGAGAAGAGAAGAGAAGAGAAGAGAAAAGAAAAGAAAAGAAAAGAAAAGAAAAGAAAAGAAAAGAAAAGAAAAGAAAAGAAAAGAAAAGAAAAGAAAAGAAAAAAGAAAAGAAAAGAAAAGAAAAGAAAAGAAAAAACTGTTTCAACTGGGGGAGGAGTGGAAATCTTTCCAAAGACTAAACTGTGACAAGATTCCCCTGTGATTACCAACCTCCCCTGATTGCCCACACCTCGTATAGCTCTCACCTCTGCCTAAAGGGGGTTCTCTGGGCACTCACACTGTTTCAGTTAATCCCGTGTCTACACACTTGTTCCCAGCTCCTAAACGTCTTTATATGAAATGGCCCTGGAGAATCTGAGCACTTTCTTGGTTCCTGTGGCATCTTGTCGTGGGGCTAAGTGCTCCTCCCAGACACCTGCCCTCAAAGGGAGCTCAGTGTTCGCCTTCTCCTGCACAGAGCCAGTATCTGGAGATATCTCAGATGTAGGAAGGTTATCCCTCTCCTAAACCTCGTGAGTCAGTGATTCCCGATGGCTGCTGAGGAATTAAGAGGAGAAGAGACTCAGTTTAACTGCAGGTTCAGCTTCACACTGATGAGAGGCCTTGGGACCCTCAGTGAGGTCTTGTAGAAAGAGGGGATATCCTGCCTTGGGGCAACCAGATATACAAAAACTGACTACTTAATTTTGTTTTCATATTATTTTTTTATTATGTGACTGATGGGGCACTGCTTTACTGGAAAGAGATTTCACTGTGTGAAATTATCTAGCTTATAGCACTGCATAGGTAGGGCTAAGAGCAAAAAGGGAAGATGGATATTGAATCAGATTCATTGGTTATAGGATATTATTTAATTTTGACTGGAAATGAGAAATGCAATGTGACTGTGCCCCTTTCTATCATGACCTCCTGTCTAAATATAGTCCTACAGCTAATATACTAGTTATGTATAGTTGGCACATATACATATGGGAGAAATTATAGACCTCTTAGGAACTGTATCCTTCCCCTGAAAAAGAAGCATTCTGCTTCCAGGAATAGTAATAAAATGATAAAGTTGTTTTTCATAAAGTTTTGAAATCTTATGATGAACAGATTTTAAGTGATAAACACCAGGTAAAAACACTAGTGAATTCTATTCTTCTTTTTTTTTTTTTTTTTTTACAGTAAAAGACAAACAGTAGGATTTATCTCAACTGCCTTTACACATGAAGTTGAGTGTTGTCATGAACATTCCCCTCAGAAACCGGGGTCTAGACTGATACTGAAATGTTTGCCTACATGTTTACTTAGAAATTGATCAGGCTAATCTTCTCCTGAAAATTAAATCTACACACCCCATTTTCCTTCCAAGTTCATTCTTATTTCATGATAAATATACCAGCTGCAATACACAGTTGCTTAACCTTGCCTGCTCTGTCAGCCTCTTGAGATACTTATCTTTCATGCATGGTAAAGCAGCCAATACACAGTAAAAACCTTAAAAGCTGCTCAAAAACAAAGGAAGACATTGCTATTCTAGCTGTTTTGCTCCTGAATATTCCTTTTGCTAATGCCTCATCATTTCTAGAGGACACTGTGTTGTTTAATTAGAAAGGTTGGCGGATGCAGTGGGTAAACGTCATGGGTTTGGAGAAGCCCTATGGGCTCTTAAAAGGTGCCAACATAGCACGTCAAACCGTGGACCAGGCGTTAACCCAAACTCCAACTCATACTACATCCATGCTGACTAGTTGCAATGCCACATGCCGTCACAGGCTTTGGACTTGCTCCAGGATGTGGTAAACCTCAAGCACAAAGTAAGTCGTTTGATCAGGCCTGAGTGTAACTCTGCTGAAAGGGCAGAGGACTCTGTGGGCAACCTGAGTTTGGGCTGCTCAGGGAGTGGGGCATGCTTGCCATACTGAGCTACAGATACCAGAGAGCTTTGACTTGCTCCCTAAATTGCACTGTAACCCCAAAACACTGTATCTGAATGACAAACATTTCTTTACATCATCTTGGGGAAAAAATATTAAGGGGAAATGTGAAATACTTTATCTTAAGATCTACTGTTTGGCATGCAATTGATATATGTTTGCGTTCTCTCTATTTGTTGGGGGGGTGTGGGGAGAGTTGTAATCCTCAGTAGATGGATGATAGTGAAAAGCCACAGCTCAGCAATTGGGAGAATCTGTTTTCCCAGTTGTGACTGAAAAGCTGAGGCATCAATTGTTTTTAACTGGCATCCTGGAATAGGAAGGCGCTAGAAAAGAGCCAGTTCTAGTCAATAAAAGCAATCAAAGGGAGAGAAAGCAAAACAGTTTGTGCTGAATACTACAGCAGGGTGATTATAAAGGGATTTCATAGAAAAGAGCAACTGGGGCATGTTGGCTGGCAGCCCATAGGGTCCTGGTGAGAGCACTTGGTGTCGTCCTCTTTATTTCTAGCAAAATTAATCAAACAAACAAACAAATCCAGCAGACCAGACACGAAAAGATAAGGAGGAAAAGCAGGGAATGTGCTTCACTCATTTTGAATTATCTTCTGCTATTTCCATGGTACTGTTTTGCCTGTGCATGCTGCTAGAGCTATTTCATGGTTCATGTTACCCTACTATGAACCAGAGAAGAGGTAACAGCTATCGTGGAGAAAGAGAGGGCTATACCTAAGACATGCCTAAGAATGTCTTGATATCTGCAAGATGTAAGACACATCTTCCTCATAAAAATAAGCTGGAAGCTTTGCCAAAAGGCCTTCAGCCTTGAGATAACTGATCCATGATCTGCGAGAGACCACAGGCTCAGCGTAGATTTGGTGAGTGTTAGCCCAAGGAGCCTGCATGTGCAGGACCAGCTGGGGCCGATGGGCTCGGGCGCTGGGTGAGCTGTGAGGGCTGGGGAAGCAGCAGGGGTGTTACACAGGCTGCAGGCTGAGAAACTTCAGGCAGTCAATTCAGGAGGAGAACTGCGGAGGAACTGAGAGGAGCTGTGTAGTGGGTGAATTAGAGCTGCTGAGACGGGTAAACAGGGCGTGCGGGTCCTGGAGGAGGACTGAAATGCGAGAGATGGGGAGATAGGAGATGCTCTGCGGCTGACATGCTGCCTAGGAAGGGGTCCCGCTGAAATATGGAAGGAATATTCTGAAAAAGAAAAAGAAAAAAACAACAAAAAATCAAGCCCCAGGATAGATAAGTAGCTTAATGACATTCCAGACAGTATCAAGAGAATCCTTAGCTGTACAACTGCGCAATTTAAGGCTGAGGTCATGCAGTTCGGGAAAAAGAACACTGGAGAAGACTAAAAAGCCAATAAAAAAGAGATGGTCAGTAGAAAAGCCAGTAGTACGAGTTCAACAGTATCCAGAGGCTCCACTGTTTGCTGTATTTGACTGCAGCTATATTTGAGTGCAGCTGATACTTTCTCAATTCCTTGCTTTCCAAACTGACTTAAGAGTTTATAATTAGAAGTACAAATAGGCTGGAAAAAAAGAAGATAAAGTATTCATATTAAATTGCTGAATAATCTCCCTAGAGGATCTGTGAGGTTGGAGCCAGCATCTCATCTAACTTCTCCAGTCCTGATTTGTATTTGTCTGAATTTCCGGCGACTGAATAACTCAGATTTGGGACTGTGGAGAGACGGGAAAGTTAGTATTAACCCGTCAAGAACGTATCAAGAGCTGAAAGGTTTTTGGAATTTGCTTTCTTTGGACATTTTTACAAAAGGGTTCTCTCATTTTCTGGTACATTTTATGACTCATGGAAGACAGATAATAAAACTCACACAATTAGTTTCTTTTCTAATATGGAAATAAACTTTGCAAAACTACGTAGGATATATGCTTCACGTGTCAGCTGAAGTTGTTCCTGCACCTGTGACTGCTGATCGCTGCTCTCAGAAATGCAAACGAGGTTCATAAGACAGCCAGCATAGGACAGTGTAAGAAAACCTGGGATGAAGAAGGAAAAAGACAGGGAGAAAAATAGAAAGAAACAGAAGCAAAACAAAGAAAAACATACCTCTATTTCAGAAAACAAGTACTAATCTCAAAAAGCATGAGCAGCCTTTCCCAACAGTGCTGACGCACTAACACTCACACACAAGGGGGAAAATATGCCAAAATTCCAGTTGCAGAGAAATGAAAAATGAATTAAAAATAGAGAAGAATCTCAGGAAAATGAAGTAAACCATCCTTCAGAAACTGAGAATATAGAGAAGATAATTTTACTACTGTTATGTAGTAAATGAATTTTAATTGGAGAGTCAACTATGCAAAGAAGATTAAAAAAGATAAATTTCATAAATACAATATTTAGGTTATGTCTTTTTTTCATTTTACAAATAAATAACTCTAAATACATAAATAAAAGCATAATACTGAGCAAATAAATATAAAACAGCTTGAGTCACATAGCGAATTCATGTCACAGCTGAAAATACAAGTTTCTTTATTTTGAGTCCTGTGGTTTACTTACTAAGTCATGATCTTTGTGTTTGGCTCTTTTGGAGATGCATTGAGTTATACCCATGTATTTTTATTTAACTGTAAAAAAAGTCTTCTAGAAAAGTTCTTGACCTCTTTTGATAGAACAAATAATAGGCACAATTCAGAGTTCGTCGCCCTTCACAGTTCCTTCCAGGGCCTGGAAAACACCTACTGACTTGCTACACAAATACTTCTTCCTGCCGCTCCTCTGTTTGGACCTTCTTTAGAAGTACTCTTTAAAAGAACAGAGCAGCCATAGTCAATAACTTTAAGAATTATGTTTTGACAAAAATTTAAAATCAAAAAAGAAGTTAAGAATGGGAAGGCTGGAAAGTATTATACATAAAGAATTGAGCTGAGAAAAGGAAATAAAAACTGAAATTTACTTCGTGTTTTTACTTTCATGGCTGTTTAGCCTTTCCATCAAATCAAAGGAGAGATTGTCTAACTTTCGGATAAGCTGAAGTGCCATATATCATTGCTACTGAGAAACCCGTCTGTGATTTCCCAACACACACCATTCTTTCTTCTTTGCTTCAGATATTTTACATTTCCTTTTTTTTTTAATAAACCATAGAAATAGCAGCTCCATATATTTGAAAGCTACCCATTTGAAATAGAAGCAGGAGCCAGTGATAAGTGAATGTTAAAAGGTTTACTAAAAATACCTAACCAAATACTATCCTATCCATTTTTTTTTTACCTAATTAATCGCGATGAAAAAAATGGCAAAACTGTTTCTCTCCTCAAATCAGAATTGTTACAGGCTTGATTTTTCTCCTACATGCTAGTAGGGCACATAATCCTTTTTTTTTTTTTTTTTTTTTTTTTTGTCCCTTGCAAAAGAAAGTGCCCTCAGTGGGGTCATAGCCCCATTGCACTGTCTAGGCTGGATCAGTGAATTAGTAATATCATCCACTATCTGAAATCAACCAGGAATTTCAGAACAAGATGCCAAAAAAATGGAAGTCCTCTTGATCACTGCTCAGTCTAAAAAGGTCTTTGCTATGTCCTCAAAAAACGTATGAACTGTAGTTCTCTGTATTCATTTGTATAACAAAAGGGATGTATATTGTTAGGAAAAATGTAACTGCTAAGATGTATTTTTTGTTGCTGGGAAACATTTACTTCTGCATGGAATATATCAGCCACACAGGAAATGCAGTCATTTTCATGGTTTTGATTATTTCTATCAAGAAAGTGTTTTTTCTCCTGAAAATTTGTTGTTGTAAAAATAAACAATTATATATCATAAATGCGTTCTTTCAACTTCTTGTTTTTTGACCACAGCTGGCAGCCTGAAAGGAATTCTATATGCATTCATTAAAATCAAACATCTGGATAAAGGTTTCCAAAATCCATCAAAATTTTCAAATCAATACAGGCAAATGGGAAAGAAAATCAGCATCAAATGCACAGGTCATTTTATGTTCATTCAGCATGTGTGAAAAAAAAATAAGCAGTGTGCCACCATGTTGCACGATGGGTGTTTAAAAACCTCCATTTCCCACAATAGTTCTTGACTTGGTTTGCCCATAGTCTGCAAAGAGAGTCTTCAAGAGGACTGATATGTTCAGCGTTTCTCAGGAGAAATTCCGTCCCCTCCAAGGTCTCAACTAGGTCACTGAACTCACTGCTCACCTGAACATTTAGAGCCACAGTTTTGAAGAGCCTTTGCCGGTGACCTCAGAAGAAATGAGCAGGGGGAAAGAAGCAAGAGGAAAAGCACCATTTTGCACTGAGGCTGCAGAGATGGGAGTGCATTTGCCCAGCTTTTAAAACGCAAAGTGTCCTCTCCCTCTGCCCAGGTTTTGCAAGAGTTGGTAGTGCCAATCCTAGCTGGGGCCAGGCCAGTTACTGGTTAACCTCAGGGGAGGCAAGTCCTACAGGCCAAGGGAAAAATAGAAAGTGGTTCTTATTCATCCATACTTGTTGAAGTAGATTGTGAAGTAGCTTGACATTATTATTCCCATTTTTACAGAAGGAGAAACTGAAAGCCTACAAGTTGGAGAAGAGCATATGAGAGGGAACTTAGAAAAAAATAGAAGGGTTCTGTCCCAGAATCACTTCTCAGTTTATTCACTCACTGAAATCTTGCCATTCGAAATACAAATAGGAAAAATAACATGCTGGCAGCATTCTCGCATGAGGTCCCAGAGAGGTTTCTTTCTCTGACCGCATTAGCCCCATGTGCCAGCTATGCACTTTGCTGGCAGAGAGGCAAGGGGAGGAGCTGGGAAGTGGTTTCTTGCTTCCCAATTTAAACAAGAAGTTTTCTCTCTCAGTTACCATGAGGAGGGCCATTTGGCAACCAGAGATTTCCATGAAGAGCAATTCCTTCACCTTTTCCTAGCTCCTGAAAGCAGGTTGAATGTGTCAGTAAGATTTGCTCTGTTATTTGATATGAGCGGGTTGGGTGTGCGCCCGTGGGGCACACGGGGAAGAAAACTTGGCAGCACCCTGCCCTTGCACCGGATCCACACACCCTCCAAAAGCACTTGGCGCTGCTCGCAGTCTGCTGCTGCCCGAGAGCAGACACTCGCTGCTCAGCGGTTCGCATTTGTATTTGCCTTTCTAAAAGCCCAAGGCGCTTATCACCTCTGGCAAAGCTGATCTAGGGACCTTCGGGGAAGAGGCAAACTCTCTTCTGGGAATATTGCTGTAATTTTCTACTTGGTTTAATAGCACAATTTTTGCAAGTGATTTCCCTGAGCTAATACGGGAGTCTGTCTGGAAGCTGATGCTGCCTCTCTCCCCGTTGCTAGTGCAGGCAAGCACAGTGTTTGGTGTGCACCTCACGAGGAGGCAGCTGCACCGCCACCGCGACCACCCCCCGCTGAGCACAGCTGTCCAGATGCAGCTTTTCCGTGGAACATGAGACATCAGCAGCAGGGCTTGGTCTTCTGCTAACATTACACAAGTCCTGGTGCACACATTTGGCTTCTCTCTGGCTCGGCCTCCCAGCCTGGGAGCAACTTTGTTCAAAATGCACACTTCTTTCTGCCTTCGTACTCGAATTCAGGCTCTGTGCCGCTAAACTTGACTTAAAGCTTTCTGCTTCAGATTACTCACTGAAGCATTAATTGTTTAAATAACTGTTGAAGAAACACACATTGGCAAAAGCCAGTGTACTGCCAACAGCACAGTGCGTGCTCTGCGGGAGGCACACGGTGCCTTGACGAGCCAGGCTGGCCTCCTTGCAATAAAGCTTCTAACTTCAGCAAATCTTTGACCAAGGAAATACAGACAAAGATTTATAGTTATCTGTCATAAAGCTTAGCTCTTGCAAACTTTCCTATCAATCATGGACGCAAGAATCTATAGGAAATGTCTAACTGGACTGAAGGTTATTTTCTTACCATAGAAAATAAACAGGGACTTCAGAGCAGCTGCCTTTATGTGAGCAAGAGAACTTGCTAGCCCCTTCAGGCTTCTCCGGGAAAAAAAAGACCCATTTCCCTTCTCTCACCTCACTGCAGAGAATCGTACCGATCCTACCGAATTTGAGAAGTTTCTCGGGAACTTTGGTACACCCCTCAAGTTCTCCCTGCTAGATAGGAAACTTTGAACATCTTCAAACTCTTCTTCTTCTCCTCCAAATCTTACTTTTTCCTAGAAAATGAGCAATATGCCTCCACTCAAAATCTCTTTTTCCATGTTTGTGACTCTCCTAAGATTGCCTCTTGTTATCTTATTGCAGTAGGTCTCTGTTGTCTTGTGATAAACATCTGTGAAATTTATTTTTGTTGTGGTCTGGTGAACACACCCTCACACACATACCCAGCCTCACACACACTCACTCATGATACTTTTTTACTTCTAATTCTCTGACCATTTTCCCCCAACTCGGGGCAGAGCAGCTACAGCAGTAAGAGTGGAAACTGAGACCTTCTGCTTCCTTCCAAAGAAGTCCTGTTTAGCTGGAAGGCATCTGACATTTAAATGACTTGCTTTCCTGTAGTTTGAGGTTCTCTGTGGCTAACATATTTAGATATGCAGATCTGTAGTTAACATTTCAGCCTCTGGCTCCCTTGTACATTCTAAAAGAGGAAACATTTCAGACAGCTCCCAAACTGCTGGGCATGAGCCACTGCAATCAGAGGCAACATGCTAAAGCCCCAATATATTGTGAGATTGTGATTAACATGCCTAAACAAGCAGCCCTCCCACCGTTGTAGAAACTGGAAAGCTTTAGTTACTTGAACCTCATTCCTAAAAACTCATGCAAAGCTAAAGAGATTTGCATTACTTCATTTTGAAAGCCCAGTTTTCTAAGCAGCCTTTGCTTTTGGGGGCTCATGATTTCTGGGCCTAGAAGGCTGGCTGCAGGTGGTGCATAGATTGATTAAAAAAAAAAAAAAAACAGTTGTTTCCTCATAAAAGTCCCTAACATTTCATCTTCAGTTTAAACACACGTGATTTTAAACTGAGGAGAAGCAAGCTCACAAACAGAAGCTCAGTCCGTCCTGTTGTCTGCTGGCTCCTGGGAGCAGCGGGATGTTCTGGTGAGGTCAGTCTCTGACCACTTGGCACTCACGGGCTGGCGCTAGGTATGCGCTGGGGGCAGTGCTGAGATGCGCACTCCCTTCGCAGCATCCCCAGCAGGCAACTTAATGTGAGAAGAAGGGCCTGAGAGCAGCAGGAAAGACCTTGATCCAGCTGAAGTCCCCTCCACCGGCAGTGATAGCAAGCGGAGCACCAAAGGCCAGGGGACCCATGGGCAGTGGTGAGCGCTGGGTGCCCGACGTCCTCCCCCAGAGCCAGTCTCCTGCTCCCAGCACTCTTATGCTGCTTGGACGCCTGGGGAACCAAGGGTAAGGAGTGAGGCCAGCCCGCCTGTGACAGTCCGAGCACCTCTATCAAGTCCTCCTTGCCCCTGGAAGGAGGCTGATACGGAGCAAGTGGCATATGAAAGGGGTTTCTTGGAGAAAAGCAGTTGAGTTGTGTGACACTGCATGATATCTCTGTAGATTGCTAAGTGCGATGTGCAGCTTGCAGATAAGGATCTAGAATTGATTACATCTGCACAGGCTGTGATTTCTGCAAAAGGAGAGTATTTTCATTTTAGATGTAACTTGGCTGCTTTCAGACACCTTCTGTGCCATCACTCCAGCTTTATTCATAAGTGACCGGCTAGGCCAAATCATGACACCCCTGATTTGTCATGAGTTTCAGAGAGGAGAGATCACTGGATGGTCCCAGGCTTCCAGGACCAAGTGATATAGCCTCATGGTCCCAGGGGCCACCACTGCCTCTGCGTGATGCCCGCGCTGGCTACGCCACCACTAGGCAGCTGGGCTGCTGCCATGGGAAAAAACAGATTTGGAAAGCAACTTCACTGTTGTCCCAGCAACATTGTGTGTATCTCTCCCTGCTTCAGCCCCTTAAGCAGAACAGGAAAAGGGAGCAAACAGCTTTTTGTATTTAGACTGAGTCCTAATGACAGGACAGGGTTCTCTCAATGAATTTTATATATACAGTTAGAGTACTGCATAGATTTATTTCATGCACAAAGATGCCTAGAAAGACTGCTATAAAAGTAGTTAAGCCAAAGTAGGGAAATCCCAGAAATACAGGCTATTCATATCTCTCTAATACAGCCCCTTTGTGCCAAGGCACAGACTGTTTAATGTCAGTACTGCATATCATCTTTTTCACACGCTCTCACCTTGTTCAGTACACAGAACAGAGGATGTTTAGTTAATGGTCATTTGATGGTCTGTGTTACATTATAGCTCGGGCTGCAAAACCACAGCAATCACTGGTGCCCTTGCAACCCACAGTGTTCTGTCGTAGTATGTGATTCTAAGCCTGGAAATTCTGGATTCTAAGCCTTGAGGAAGAACTTCTTTCCTGTTAGAGGGACAGAGCCCTGGAACAGGCTGCCCAGAGAGGCTGTGGAGTCTCCTTCTCTGGAGATCTTCCAAACCCGCCTGGATGCCGCCCTGTGCCACATGCTCTGGGTGTCCCTGCTGAAGCAGGGGGGTTGGACTGGGTGATCTCTAAAGGTCCCTTCCAACCTCAGCCACTCTGTGAGTCTGTGAAATGGACATAATCTGCTGTACAGATGCAATTACCATTTCCTTATGAAATCCTAGATGGTCCTGTAATGTATAAAAGTTTCACAAGTCTCAATTACTTTACCCTCACTACGTGCCATTAAGATCCGTGGACAGCATTATCTCCACACTGAGGATGGAAAATGGAGATATGTAGTGCTTTATATCCAAACACATCCTTTCATTTCAGGTGCCTGATCTATGGAACCTAAGTTTTATCCTTGTCATTTAGTGATACATGAGTTCTAATGCATTCAAAGGCAGTTTGGGCTGGCTTTGTTCTGTTGGTTAGCTGCATCAGTCTACTCTGGATATCCCCACAACTAAATCATAGTTTAAAAAACTGTGTGGTTTTTTTCTTTAATCTCTAAAAGTAGAGATTTCAATGTCTTCTGAGTCAAATCCAATCCACTGCATATTCATTTTTAGACTGATGTTTACATGGTGTAGTTCTGTCTACAACTAGTAGTTCCACAGTTGGTCCATCTTTTCTTGGTTGGTCAACAGTGGACATAAAGAACTGTATATTCCTCTTTGGAGTGGCTGTTAGTATACATGATGACCACTATTATGTCTGACTAAAGTCTTTTCTTTTCTAAACATTTCATGCTAATACAGAGGTACCGTCTGATATCGGAGAATTCACTGTTCTCTCAGCCTTTTCTCAAAGCCTTTGTTTTGAAGACGTTACCTGCAGAAGCATTATGTGGCATGCTGGGCCCCAGTTTGCAATTTTGTATTTGATTATTCTTACTTCAGTATAGACTTTGGTGGTCTTCCTGACTGAATTATTTATCTTTTTTCTTTCTTTTTTTTTTCTTACAGCTCACTGCACAAGGTTGTTGTTAGTCCCCTGAACTCTCATGTGCCTGCAGTTCCTCAGATGAATTTAATACACATATCCATTAATGACAGGCGTCATGGAGCCAAACATGTGGAAGAGAATCAGCCCTGCGACAGATCATGGTGGAAAAATATTTTCTTCCATTTTGACAACACACTGTTAGTAATTGCTTGAGTAGATTGCCTACTATAATTATTTTTCGCATGTCTAAGAAGTGAGACAAAGGAACAAACTCCTGAGGAGAGTCGGGCCTAAGCAGCTTGCCCAGATCACGCAGAAACTCTGTGTCACACACTGGGGTGGGACCTTGGCTTTCATGCACGTCCGTGGTGACTTATGTCACATCCCCCCTCAGTTCTCTGCCTCCTGGGACCTGTGGATGGAGGAAGCTTCCTCTCCCTGAAGGAGAGAGAAGGGCATGGGGAGGCCAGGTGGGCACCAGGCCCGCAAGGGAAGGATTGTGTTTGCTGAGGGTAGCGCCTTGAGAGGCTTCCGCTTTTAAGCTCCAGCATGCCTCTACATGCCCCTATTTAGCCGAACCTAGGCAGGTTTCTAAAACAACAGCAAAACATACATCCTTGGCACAAAGGCTACCCTTGTTAAATTATTTCAAGCAATTGGTATGAGACAGAATGGGCAAGGGAGGGTACAACAGTAACGTTTTTCAAAGTAAGGGCATTTTTTAGCACTGGCAACATTTGATATTGTTCCTCATCATTACCTGTGCAACTATTAAGACTGACATTTACTTCAAGCAAGTCTTAAATGCAGTGTATCCACTGATCCCATCGGCTATGGCTAGACCAGGATTTTCAAAGCCAGGGCAACCCAAGGTCGAGGACTGGAGCATTCAGGTGTTGTGCTGTGATGATGGTCTACTCTGAAAGATTAAAAAGCCAGAGAGTGCAAAATAGCCTGGTCAGACAGCAGGAAGGGTGACAGGAGCAAGAATTCAGGACTCACAGGGTCTTGAAAGCAAGGTGTGGTAGCTCAGTTAGAGCCAAAAACCCTTTGTCATAGCTGTGGGTAACTATTGAGATTGACTCATTTATGAATAGGAGAAGAACAGTCAATCTTTAAATCCTCCATTAAGTATATTAGTCCGGTTGTTATGTATTTAGTTGTCAAAAACCTTTAGCCAGCTGCAGCATGGATCTTCAAGGTAGGTATTGACAATTCACCTCAGGACAAGTCTTTTTTACTTTTTTTAATGTCTAGCAGAGCTGATAAAGGTGGTTAAGACTACAAGCAGTCAGAAATAAGGTACAAAACTCTGGACAATTTTATGATAATGTACCACCATTTTTTGTGTACCGATTCATAGGGTCTATGAGAGACAAACCGTACTTAAGCTCTCCACCCTCTGGTCAAATTGCAAAACAGCAGCAAATTTAGGATTCAAAGAGGCGTTGAGTATATTTTCCTTTCTAAGATCTTGCCTTTTGCTCAAATTCCATGGTTAGATGCATTATATAAATAACACATACCTCCTTTACGTTGTAATGATATTGCAATCTAATAATAAAAACACCAGAACTTTGAGCTCAGAGACTCAGGTTTTATATTGTTGATTTGGCATTGTTAATCCCAGGAAAGCAAAAGAAATTCCCTTTTTAAGGTGATTCAGACTGGCACAATTGGAACAAAATGCCACTGCTGTCAATGGAGATTTTGACCCATATTTAGAGTTACCTTGAAAGAATAAAGAATAAAATTTCTCTTTGTATTCCACTAGATGTCAGCAGCACATTATTTTTGGTGAATCTAGTCGACCAGTCCAGAATAAATGCTGGAAATACTTTGGAGAAACGTCTCCCATTGTTTCTCCTTTGGAAGCTGAGTCTTCTTCTGGGAAAAAAAAAAAATCACTTTAATTCTGGAATAGAGTGTTCTCACAGTAAAGAATATTTCAGGAAAGATAAATCGTGTCAAAATCTCTACACTGAGCAGGTATTTTGGAGTATGTAGGCCACATTTTTTTTAAAGTAATATTTGTTAATAAGAGAACATGTTAAAATTAGGATTTGAATTTAGATTCTGTGCTCTTCCTTTGCTGCTTTCAGCAGTAAACAAGGACCAGAGAGGGTGTCCTGTGACAACACACATTAACCTGCTTGTAGAACTAGCCCTCTGGCTGTTTTGAAGACTATCACAGAATGGTTGAGCTTGGAAGGAACCTCAAGAGATCTTTTAGATCAGCTCTTCCTCTCAAAAAGGGGTCACCTCGAGCATGTTGCCCAAGACCCTGTCTAGACATCTGTTGAATCACTCCAGGGAAGGAGACTGTACAACCTCTGTGCACAGTCTGTTCCAGTGCTCTGTCACTCTCCCAGTAAAGTTTTTCCTCTTACTCGGGTGGAACTTCCTGTATTTCAGTTTGTGCCCATTGCCTCTTGTCTTATCCCTGAGCACCACTGAAAAAAGTCTGGCCCCATTCTCTGTACACTCTCCCTTCTGATACTTATACATGTTATGATAAGATGCCCCTTAGTCTTCTCCAGATTGAACAGGCCCATCTCTCTCATTTTTTTTTCATATGAAAGATGCTTCAGTCCCTTCATTATCTTTGTTGTCCTACACTAGACTCGAATGTCCAGTAGCTCCATGTCCCTCTTGTAGTGGACATCCCAGAACTGGACACACTGCTCCAGATATGGCCTCACCGGGGCAGAGTAGAAGGGAGCGTCAGCTCCCTTGACCTGTTGGAAACACTCTTCCTAATGCACTACAGGGTACCATTAGCCCCAAGGGAACATTGCTGGCTCATGGTCAACTTGCTGTCCACTAGGACTCCCCAGAGCTGCTCTCCAGCAGGTCAGTCCTCAGCCTGTACTGGTGCCAGGGGTTATTCCTCCCTAGGTGCGGTACCCTGCACTTGCCTCGGTTGAACCTCATGAGGTTCCTCTCCGCCCATCTCTCCAACCTATCCAGGTCCCTCTGAATGGCAGCTCAGCCCTCCGGTATGCTTCCCAGTATCATCAGCAAAGTTGCTGAGAGTGAGCTCTGTCCTTCCATGCAGGTCACTAAACAAGACTCGATGCACTACAGCACTTCATAGTACTTCATGGATTCCTCTGTCTCCAGGCCACCCACTGCCATCCCCACTGCAGTGTGTCTAGCCCATCATTGCAGCAATAACTTTAATTCACTGGGGACAAATGCAGTCAGATCTCTCTTTTGCTTTACCCTCAAATGGTTAATATCAAATTCACTGTGATATTCTGAGTATATGATGCTCAGAGCCAAGGGTGGCAGCAGTGGTGGTTATATTGGACCAGTCTCCCCATCATCTTCAGTGACAAAATTATCTTAGAGGCAGCATCTCTGCCTTTCACTGACAGCAATATGAGGCCTCCTCACAGTTCTCTCTTGCTTTTGCCTATAGCAATGTTTCATTTTCCAGAGTTTCCCAATGCAGTTATCTCTCCATATCAAATGCAATTTAATCCATGATCTTTACATGGCCTCACCTTGGCACCTTGTTCAATAAAAGGATTGGTTTATAGCGCAGAGCTACTGCCTGTGTATGGTAGTTTCAGTTGCTAGAAAGTTGTATTTTTCCATGAATAGTGAAATTTCAGGCTTCGGTGTGGTTTTTCCAGAGGGGAGTAGGGCCATCACACATCCTGCTGCTCCCTGAGATAAGGGCACACAACAATACCCAAGGCTGGCCGTGCACATCACAGGGAATGGACCTTTGCTGCAAGACCAGGTCAGGGGCCAGCGAACGGGAAACAAAATGAGCCTTTTCCCAGAAAGTCTCACATTGCTCATGAGTCACCTGATATGAAAGGCAAATGGAGCTGCCAAACGCTGCAGCTCCATGAGTGATATCTTACATAAACCATTTAATGAGTTCATATGCATCTTTCCAGGCATTTCCCTCTTACATGTACTGCCCCTCAGCTCTTTGCAAAGCCATCCCCCAGTTATCTCTTTGTTCATCAGCCCATTTTTCATTTTTTAATCTACCCAGCTTCCGAGCAGTACCCTCTGTATCTGCACCATGCTGTCTTTGCCCCACCAGGGGACATTAGGTGATAAGGGGCATCTGCATCTGCCAAAAATGAGGTACTACCACAGTCCCCATCAGGTATGGTACAATTCAGCTTCTGCCTGTCAGAGAGCAGAATGTGTCAGGTAGCAAGGCATTCATAACAGGGCACCAGCTGTGTTGAATATATTGCAGTAGTTTGCCAAAATGTAACAAATGTCTCCCCTTGCAATGTTCAGCTGCAAGGGATGCCTGGCAGAGAGCTGGAGAAGGTATCTGCAAAACTTCCATATGTTTCTGGAATAAAATTGCCTTGCAGTGGCATCAGAGACAGTGCAATCCCACATCTCTTTAGCAGAGTCACTAATGTCTGCAGTGGCTGGAGCACAAACTGCAGCCAATCTCTTCTTAGGGCTCCATGTGCACTGTGCTTCTAGAAGGAACAGCTGAGCCACTATACACGTGAACAATTTTGTTCTCCACAGCACTTGACAGGAATCGATTACCTTTGTTCCTTGGCAGGCAGTGCAACATTATTATGTGCAAAGATGTCATACGCTTATAACCACCACTGCTGTCATACGCTTATAGTAGAGCCTACCAAAAAGCATGTGGTACTTCAGTTCTTTTCTCAGGTATTGGCATCATCTTTTTTTTGGTCCTTGACTGCTCAGAGACAAAAGCAATGAGGATGGTTTAAGTAAGATGCTAGCATGAACATTTCTGAAATTCCAGATTTGCAGCCTCAGGTAGTTTGCTTTTGCACATCTGGAATGAATGTCAGGGAAGGGAAGAGCACAATGCGCGTGCATAGGCTCCCTGCTGAAGCAAGTGCCTTAGATCTCCTGCAGGCTTGCGGAGCCTGGGCTGACACGTCTTGCTTGCTGTTGCTGTCAGAGTTAACTAGGCCACGCATCCATCAAGTTGGCAGGGCTCCTCTAGCAGAGTTTAACGCAGGCTGCCACCCCCGAAGAAGCAGAATAAGCGTTTGACCAGGTAACTGCCCACCAGGAGTTTCCAGCATAGGGCATGGGAGGTCCACATGAGGTCCTTCAGTAAGAGCAGCCTGCAAATAGTTTATCCCTTGTCAGATGCTACCTGCACATTTGTAGAGTCACAGGCTGATAGCAGGATTTAAATACATTCAGAGTCAGATCTGAGCATGGTTTAGGAATCAGGATTAATTTCTTCTGAAACCCAATAGTGTTTTTGGTTGAATTGAAAAGATAAGGAAATATCAGAAATTACATTGTCTCAATAGCCTAGAGAAATGAAAACTTATCCTAGAGAGTTATGAATGCATGCAGCAGAGGTTGAAGCCAGAAGAAGCAAACAAAGAATGAGAAAAAAACAGATTGCACCTTTGCAAACCTGCTATCAAATATTTGGATTTGTGTGTCTATAAATTCACTTATGCTACACTTGGAATGTAAATGAACTTAATGTTTAAGTCATTAAGAAGCTGTCATTAATTGCCTAAATTTGAGGAAATCAGTACAGAATATTTAAAACAAATGGAATTAGGAAGTTTTCTACTGAATTTATAGCGTGAAAGATCTGTATTCATAACTCTGGAATATATTGACAAGCTGACACTATATTCAAAAGAGGGAAAGAGGAGTAAGATTTGCATTTGACGTAATGAACTAGCTTCTGAAGTGACTCTTCATTTGAGTAAATGTACTTTCCCAGTTGCTTTTTCAGGGTGCAGATTTCAATAATAAATCAAAAAGATGGCACTCTATGGAGAATTAAGCTTCCTGGAAATATCACATTTGCACTCAAAAGATTCTTTACATCCTTTTTATATCCTGATCTTATAATCAGTCTATTCTTTGTCTTTAGTCACTGAGTAATTTAGTATTAGTGCCTCACCTTAATTAGGACTGTTGCAAAAGACTTCAGATTTATGGAGAACCTAAGTGGAGAATCTAAACCTGTAAAGATAGACACTCTAAATTTAGGAAGGATAATGAAAAGCATTGTACTTAGAGCTAAAAATGAAAGCAGATGAAAGCAGCAGAGCCGCAGGAACAGATTAGTGTCTGGCTTCTTTAGCAGGGCTTGCCTAATAATAAATGGGATGGTCAAATCTTGCTTTCAGTTTTACCTGTGTAAACCCAGGTAAGCTCTAAGGCCTCAATGGCATTAGAGCAAATTACGTTGACATAAACAAAAGCAGATTTCTTCCCCCCTCCTTTTTTTTTTTTCTTTTCTTTTTTTTTTTTCTGTTTATTTTTTTATTTTCCTCCTGGCCAGCATTAAAAGGGCTGAAATAAAGTTTGCAATCTTCCAAATAGGAGTAGGTTTAGAGCACCAAGGACTAATGTATAACCTAGTTCTGCAACAAATATCTTGTGATTCTGCACACTCTAAAGCTCAGTATAGAAAGCATCCACTTTCTTGTAATTAAAAAGTGGATGATCAATATAGAAAAGGCTGATATGATTGTGGTAATGTATGATTTTTTTTTTTTTTTTACTTTTAACATCTGATAGCAGATTATTGGAGAGGTGATCTGCAGTGTTAAAACTTTGGGGTCGGGCTGTTGGGACCTGTCATGCCATGATCAGTACGGGACTTCAATCAGTAGTTCACACAGAAAGCTTCATAATATATGATTTAATCCTTGTATAGGAAACCAAGGAACTGTGTATGATGGGAGAAGGCACAAGATTTCCTGACTACAGAAAACATATCCTGGTCTAAACTGGCACAGAGACAGGGATGAGATAAATGGCAGACAAATAGGGTCACAGAGAGCTGGGCCGACAGGTTTGCAATTGTCATCCTTGTGGAACTGAACTACAGTTATTATTACAATACACTACTCAGAGATGGATAAATAGAGAGGTATAATAAATCCTATTTTAAATATGTGGATAAATGTTGGATATTAACAATCTGTAATGTACATTTTATCTCTGCTTTTAATGGGGTTGGGTACTCCATGTATGACTAATATGTGTCATTCATCAGCCACAAGCACTTTGTCAGGAGTACAAGAGTGAACCTTCTTAAACCTGGAAGGTTTAGGTTGCAGCCCCAGCAAGGATACATGGCATGCACACAGTTCATTACTACTATTCTGCTTATGGGCAATAACTCATCAAGCTGAGGCAACATGTAAGGCCTGCTGCCACTAATTCTTAACTGCAGCTCAGACCAAGGTAACACAGAAAACAACAGAAATTATACTTCTGGACTATCTAATGTGATAAAAGCTGAAGTAGACTGAAGTCAATCAACAGCATTAAAAAAAAGCTCATTCAAATACTTTGGCAATATCTGTAGTAGACTCAGTGGTAGAGCAGGTAGGCATTCAAGTTAATCCTTATTCATATAAATAGTCCCACTGAAAGCACAAGGAGAACTGAAGTGACTATGTGCCCACAAATGTATTGGAAACCTCCATAATCTGTCTTAGAATGAATACAAATGTATTTTACTATGAACAGTTGGTGATTTTTTTTGACCCAGATGGTAACATACCCTCATCAAATGTTTGGCTTGACTCATGTTCACTGAATAGCTCTGCTGCTATGCTTTCATGTTGTATGAAAAAAATGCCAGGAAGAGGTTTACATGATTTAATATAACTCTCTGTAGATTTTGGCACTATTTCACACAAGAACTTCTCCAATGAAAGTTTTGCAAATAATTATCTAATGGAGTGTCCTGATATCTTATCTATTTCCAGCACTCCAACATTATCTGTCACAGCATTTATACCAAATGATGGTAACATTCCAAGAGATACAATGTCATGATAATAATTTTTAATATATGGTCAACATATCAGGGCAAGCAACCAAGGTGATAGGTGCTTTGCAAATTTATATATATATATATTTTTTGCTTTCTATCCATGCTGGTCTCCAGCACTTTTCATTCTATAGGCTGCCTGCTCTTCTTCCCTTCATGTTCTCAGTTACTGAAATATTTTATTTTAGTGAACACAAAATAAGAGCAATATATTGCTAGTCATCTCTAAACCAGAATTTAAAAATCTATAATTTGAAAATATGTTAATAGTCACATCCAATAAACCTTCAATTGACTTGCAGCAATGTTTTAAACAAATACGTTTTTTTCTTGGATGATTTTTAAATTGCTTGCAACGCTTACCAGCATCTGCAAAGGTTCAGTACTTTAACTACCTTGTTAGTTATGTGATTTTCAATTGGTTCTACACCCTTTGGTGCATATTGAACATAATAGCACTATCAGTGATTGCTTAGGAGATATGAGTTTGCTTCAACTACAGCATTTACTGTCTAGCTAAAATTCCTCTTAAAATCAGTGGGAAGAAACCATTAGCTCCAGAAGATGCATTGCTTCTTTTGATGCAGGTGAGATCAATTTCCCTCCATTGGTACCTTTTTCTTTCCATTGACTCAAATGGTAGACTGGGTTACTAGCCGGTGTGTGACAAATACATAGAAAAGCAATATGATTTAATTAACTTAGCCATTGACTTCTGAAGTGTGGGTTGATGTGTCTTTGAGAGATGATATTCTACATTCAGGGTTGAATAATACAATGGTGGCTGGAAAACCAGTTATTTACTGAGCAAGAATAGTTCTTGCTATTCGTGCCCAATCAAGGACAAGAAGTTAAACCTTCTAAGGTTTAGCCCTAGTCTACGAAGTTGTTTTAAAAATACACCTGTAAATAACTAACCTGTCAGCTATGCTTGCCGGATACAATTGCTTGTAGCCACAACACCAGCATCTGTTTCTTGAATTTAAGGATGGCCTCTCACCCAGGCTATGCAATTTGGCCAGATCCCTGAGGCTGAGTAGTTCTGGAGCTCTTAGAAACTTCAGAGCCAAATCTACAAAACAAAGTCACATCTAAGACCTTTTTCATTATTGCTTTTTGATTGTTTGTTTTTTTGTATTATTGTGATATTTTTATTATTATTGCTTATTAAAACATGTTCCATAGCTTGTGGGTGGCAGTCACTTAAAAGAAGCAAATGTGTTATTTTGGCCCTTCAGAAAAGGTATTATATCCACATATCATCTCTGTTTCTTATTTCCCTGTAATTTCAGCACAGACAGTCATTAACAGAAGTTACTTCTGTGTAAATCTACAAAACAGCTATTTTTAGAATGTATAACTGAACAGATACAGCACAGGTCTCAGCAGTCTTATATACGTAGCATATACATTTAAAACAGAGAGACATTAACTACAGAGCTGTCTTCAAAGTTGTGTGTGCATTTACCTGAACTAATGAGTTGGTTCCTCTAGAAAGAGAGAAAAATGGTAACAGACATGCCATATTTTTTTTAAACAATGTGTGAGTATTTTCTGTATCTCTACTGAAATATACTATAAGGAATATTTTGTTTTCTAGCCTACAGAAAGGCTAGGCTTTCTAGGCTTTCTAGCCTAGAAAATCTCAGGATATTAAACCACTGGGAAACAGTTAGAATATAGACGCTAAAGAGCACAAGGAAAGATGTTTAGGAGTGCTGAAAAAGAAGGATGAAGTCTAAGAAGGCTTAGGCTTTATCCTACAAACCACTTAATTGTGTGCTTCGTATATTATACTCATACGGAGCAGTTTGTTTGTTGGGATATCTTCTTTTTGTAATTGTGTGAGACACCCTTCACCATATACTGAGTTTCTCAGATCATCTCAGTGAGCAGATCATTAATGAATAAATGAATCAAGTCTATAGCCTATATACCAAACAGACCTTTCTGGATAAGAAAATATTGAAGGAGGCCATGGACAGAGTATGCTTGTTGTTCTTGACTATTGGTGCTCATCTGGGGCTGTTTTGGGATGGTTACCCGGTGTTTTGGTGTTAGCTGAGCAGTAGGTGCAGTGAATGAACAGTACAGTTGTAAACTACCAGAATAAACTGCTGTATCAGCTGGGTGCACCTGAAGGACCCAGTGAGGAGAGGGAGCATCCAACAGAAGGAGGGGTTGATGAACTCTTGATGAAGGCTTGGTGAAGGCCCACACAGCTTCAGGAAAGAAAACTGTCTCTCCCAGGGAGGTAAAGTTTGAGTGGGAGAGAAATTGAAGTTGTGAAATCAGTGAAATCATTCCAGACACAGAAGGGCCTCGTTTCCCAGATGTAGGAGCTACCAGATCTTCACGCCATGAAGTGCTCAGTCACTGTCTTCCTCCTCCAGAAGGAAGCCGGACTCTGCCCTGCCGTGACCACACGGTGTCACTCTTGGCCTAAATTGGATTTCGGGAGGACTCACCACCTCCTTGCACGGGATCCCTAGATGCCTCCAAAGGGAATTACCCTGGGTGACCAGAGGGCTCTGAGTGGGGCAGCAGAGCAGAAGGAACTCTCTCACTTGTAGATAGCTACAGTTCAAAGATCATGAACTATAAAATATTGTGAGAAAAATAGTCTAGTGACAGCTCAAAGTGATTTCCTGTTCAGATCCAGGTGAACGGGAGAAAAGTGTCACGACCACAACTCTTGGGCGAGTGTACCTGGGATAATGACCAGAAGAGCCAAAGTTATGATTATGTAATGTCATTGTAGTATCTTTACAGAAATGTAACAAACTATTACAGTTTGGTTGCTTGGAGAAAGCTGTCCTCCAGTACCTTTCCTGCCAAGAAAGCGCTGCACGGGCAGATTGTCTCTGATTTGAAACATAAAGGCAGGGCGCCTTCTGAACTGTTAAAAGACTTTTTTTTTTTTTTTTTCCCCCTATGGAAAAACAAATTCTTTTTTTAATCTACACTCATTTTGGAAACATTTTGCAGAAATCTTCCACAGACAATTCCAGCCAGTGTGGAAAATTTTATCCCAGTCTTTATATGTTGTTCTTGGTATCAGAAACTGTATATGTGTGGGGTGTGTCAGGAACCATCTTTAAACCATCCTGCGAAGCCTGTAAGGGATAGCTCCTGCCATGTGGTATCATTTAAACATCTGTGGAGCTGGTGCTACAGGAATAGAGGAGAGAAATATGGTGGAATATTCCCATTCAGTTCTTACCTGAGTGCAAACGGGCTGTGACCAAGCTTCATCTCTTCTGGTACCTCAGGTGAGATGTCTAATTAGGACCATCACCCAAAGCACTTTTCTGAACAGTGGCCTTTATTTTAGATATTTTTCACTGCCGATGCAAAGGCAGGAATCTTGTTTTTATTATTTCTATAGGCTTTTTAGGAGAGGGGTACAGAAGAAGGGCACAGACTAAGTTTTGAAAACCTTTTGAGGGAGAAACAAGCACCTCCTGCTTAGTCCTGCTTAACATCCAAACTGCCTTCCAGAAATACTTACCACTCTATTGATTCTAGAGAGAATGTAAGAAAAATGTAGTCCTCACTTAGAAATCTCACTTAACTTCCTAAGGATCGTGAAATGAAACTGACTTGTGGTGCACAGAGATATTTAGTAGAAACTAAACCACATGAAATATCTAAATTGCATAATTTAAATGTGTGTGTGTGAATGCATTCAACTCAAGGAGCTATTAGCAAAGCCATGGTAAAACAGTTAAAATTACAAAGGGAGCAATTGCTTTTAAAAGTAACTCATTAAAATTACATCATTTACTTGACATAGAAGAAGTTTGCCCAGGTAGTTCTCTGAGTCACTAAAGTTCTGCACTTCTTTACTATTAATGTTTTACATGCTTTTTTCCCTCAAAAGAGAAATTAGAAAGTATTTAATTTTTGTTACATGGTGACTGCAGTTCTCTACTTGCATATCTACACACAGCACCTTGCTAACGCCCGGGAAGTGCTGTAAGGCAAAGATAATGCATATCTCAAAATTTAGTCACTTAGCAAGTGAAGTTTCATTTTCTGTAGGTGCAAATAAGTACTACACATTTTAACATCTGTCACCTAGAAATCATTGTAACAAAAGATGTTTCAGGCATTTTTTGACACTGGAAGACTTTACAGTGCTGGCACAGTATTAAAAGAATTAATGAATTTGGGGATTTTGACCATTTTTTGGAGTTTGAGGGTGAGGTGGCTACACCTCTTTAATATCCTAACACAGTCCAAAAACAGAAGAGTTTCTTGGCTGCTGTAAGTTAGCATTTTCAGCTAAAAATATGATCTTCCAGAGACCTGGAAGGCATACAGCTTTTTGTTCCTATCTCCAATAGATAATAGAAGATGGGAAGTTATTATGTATTCATTTCTCCAGAATGCAGCAAACAAAAAAATAGTCCATATGAGAACTTGACTTACACTCATTGCGGTGGCCTGGCTTGCAGTTATTTCTTTGTCCTTTTTTTTTTCCTAAACAAATTATCATTCTAATTCTCCAGATTGGTGAGACTACCAGCTGCACTAACTGCAGTGGAAGCTCCATTTTAGACAAGTGTGTACACTATCCAAATAAGTATATTATTCACTGGTGAAACCAGTCCTCCCGATGCAAATTTTATTGTCACTAGAAATTCAGGATGCAACAACACTACTGTCACACCAACAGCTGCAGCAGTGGCCCATGCTCCAGGATGGACCAGGGCAAGCAGTTTCCGTCGCTTTATGGAAACCTGCTTTTATCACAGGCCTGCAGCGTAGTGGAAAAATTGCTCAAGTCCTTGTTACATGATAGCTGGCTAAAGGACTTAATTCTGCAACTGTAATTATGTTTTGTCTATAGCAGAGTGGGGCCGTTGTTTCACTAGGAGTAGAAAAAAAAAACCCTCTAAGGAAGTGGGCTCACAGTTCTGCTCTATAGAGGAGCATATACCCACACCGAAACTCCCATCTGGAACAAAGCAAGCATTTGGGCAAGCTGTATCTATGCTAGGCACACACACATGCATGGGTGTGCCTCAGTAGAATAACGCTCACCTACGGAAGTAAAATTACACAGGCATTTTCGCTGAAACTTTTCATGGAAAGGAAAAAAAAAAAAAGGTTAGATGAAATATGTTTTTAAATGAAAACTGACACAGTTTATGGAAATATTTTTCAGGATTTTACTGCAAACCAATGGGTTTGGTCACAAAAAATATGATACATATAACCATGTTAATTATATTACATTACAATGATGGTATACATTACAAGTAAGTCTGTAAGTTTAAATATACATCTAGAGTTACAACTGAATGTACAGATATATATATATTTTTACAATACATACAATCAAGAATGAAACCCCCCCAAAACCATAAATAATGCCCATTTTACAGATGACATATTTTAAATTTAAAAAAAAAAAAAAAAAGAAAAAGAAAAAAAAAGAGAGAAAAAGACCAACAGCTTTGACTGACTGCAGCTGGGGCATTTTGGTCCATAAAAACCCTTTCTAAAAATAGAAATCTTTTTTTTTTTCTTTATAGCAGCAATGCTTTCTTCAAGCATTTGGATACAAGTAATTGTGAGCCCATTTCAATAATTTTAGTTGACTGTATAGATTTACAAAAAAAAAAAATTTCAAAATTACACTTAATTTATCTTCCAAATATGGAAGAAACAAACAATGCCCCACACTGTGGTATCCTGCAAGTGTCACATTGATGCTTTAAACTACATCCATCTGTAGTACGCAGACCACACACATACCATTTGTTCACATAGTAAACCCACATAAAATGAACTGAGAAACACACTCTGCAACAGGAAAAGCTTTGGAGCTAACAAGATCTCATCAGAAAAAGGCACATTTCATAAATCCTTATCACATTCGAATAGATCTTCAGGCAAGGCTTTTCAGAACATGATTTCAAAACAGCTTGTTCTTACTCCTACAGTCTGCTGAAGTGATCGGTCTATGGCAGCAGTCACTTCTGTTTGTTTTTCTTTCCCAAGGAGACAGCACCACTTTGGGGGAAGAACAAATGGAAATGAAAAGCCTGTGAAGCTCATTTAGGGAGTGATGTCCTCTTCAGAAACCCTTCCAGCAAACAGTGTAGTTGAAATTAAGGCTGCAAAGCTGCCATGGTGGAAATGTGCAAATTCTATTTCAAGATGACTGGTCAACTGGCAGTTCCACCAGAAGGCCAAACAAAAAATAAAAAATAATAGTTATTATTATTAAAAAAAGCAAAAACACACAAAGTGTTCACAAGAAAGAGTCCACGGGTGGGGCATATGAGAAGCCCAAAAATGCCTCAGCAGCTTCTTTGACACTGGCAGTAATGAGGATGCTGTCTGGAGACCGGCCAATAGAGTTGGGGACTGGCTCATCCGTAAACTCAGGATCGAAGTGTCGCAAGTCATTGGGGCCGCTCTGTGGAAAGGGCAAGAAAGGAAAGACAAAGTTGGTTAGACCAAATCTGCCCAAACTGCTAGAATTCTTGTGTGGAGACTCACAGTGCTATCACCTTGAACTCACTGTTAAACAGCCTTTACCAGTTCTAGTTTTTTAATATACTTTTTTGTATCTGTCTCACTAAAAACAAGATGATTCAAATTAATACATTATTCTCCAACTAGGCTCATGCAACAAAAGCCAAATACAAACATGTCACTCTCCCCTTGAGTAGTTGACAGGGAGGACTTTGATCTCTGAGCAAGTAGTTATATGCAGTTTTATAAAGTGCCCAGAAAGTAAGAAAGAGCAACCTCGGCAACAGACCCCTTGTTCTTGCACATTAGACTTAAAAAGTGAAATTTAACTCTAAGCCCGGGAAGTCACTTAGTTTCCACACCTTCTTTTCATTCCTTTGATAAAATGGGGGGGTAACATGGTTTATTTAAAAATAACCATGCAAATGAAGCATTTGTATGAGGCAAAAATAACAGCTAAATTTAGAACATCCATCAACAAAGAGTCAGCTACTGCTTATTTTAACCTTGCCTGGACAGCAACAACGGAAGGAAAATCTATGGTTTTCTAAACACAACAATATAGAGTCAGTTCCCTTTGGCTCCTGGGCACCCCACAAAGACAAGAGGAGAAAAGACGGTCTTTATACATTCCATAATTAGAAGTGATACATACCACGTTTGGGTTAAAAGGTGGTGTAATCTTCTTATTAATAAGATCATCCCAGTTAATTGGGGAGAAGAAGATGTGATTCTTAATCTCCATCTGTTATGGACAGAAAAAAAGATTAAATCAGAACAAAGCACTTCATATGAGGAATACATCATCTTCCTATGCTGCATCCAGGAACTGGACAGTCTGCACTTACAAAGTCCTCCTTGGCGCCAAGCCTCTTCGTCCTATCCTTTTGCAAAAGACCTTCCAGGAGATGCCTCGCAGAGTTGGTAATATTTGGCTTCAACTGCAGCGGTTTGTTCAAGATGTTATCATACATTTCTGCTGTGTTTCTGCTGTAGAAAGGTGGCTGTGGGAAAGGCAGAGGAGAGATGGAAGTCAGTACGGTTGACATGTGGGCACACGTTTCCTGACGGCACAGTCAGCAAGAGGAAGGAGGTGGCTAGTCCTCCACCGGGACTAGTCATCACTTACCAGGCCATAGAGCATCTCATATAGAACTGCTCCAAGGCACCACCAGTCGACAGTCCTGTCGTAGGGCTGCTTGTGAAGCACTTCAGGAGCAAGATACTGTGCAAGAGAAGGAAGAAAGCCCCATTAGCCAAAAGGATCTTTATAATTTATAAGCCCCTAAGTTCTTGAAGTAAAGGGAACACTAGTTGGACAAGTGTTGAAGCTACTGGTAAGATTTATGTTCCTCATAAGCAGGGAGACAGCTGAAAAGTTGTCCTTTCCCACCCTGCCCTTCCTGCAGGTATCCTACTGTCTTCACCAAAAGCCTGCCATTGAGACCCATAATACCTCCCCCTTGTCCATTCTGCTGTAAATTCACACTGGAAATGGCAGTTTTCACTAATGAGGGCAAGACTCATCCCCGCTGTGTGTGCCTCGAGCTGAGCATACCTCTGGCGTGCCACAGAAGGTGGAGGTCGTGCCATTGTGCTCTATGTTCTCCTTGCAGAGACCAAAGTCGGTCAGGACAATGTGGCCCTGAGAGTCAAGCAGGATATTCTCTGGCTTCAAGTCACTGTAGCAAGAGATGAAAGAACAACAAACGTTAGAGCAGTCACGGTGATAATATTTTATGCATAATTGTACCCATAACTTGGTTAAGTTGCAAAGAATTATTTGAGCTTGGAATTGCTTTTAAGTAAGATCAACTTCTTAATGCAAAAAGTATGTGGGCTTTTTTTTATTATTATTATTATTTTGACAAACTGAATGACATTGCTTACCGATAAACTATGTTCAGGGAGTGCAGGTAGCCTAGTGCACTGGCGATTTCAGCAGCGTAAAAACGGGCTCTGGGTTCCAGGAAGCAACGTTCCCTCTGGAGATGGTAGAACAACTACAGGAGACAGAAAGAACAAAGTTCCGTGAGCGGCGCCAAAGCCTGTTAACAATGCTTTTAATTAGACTCAACATATATAGCTGGAGAGAACAATAGCAGGAAGCAGCCTAATGATCCTTTGGTAGTTCAAAACTTGGCAGCCTGGAGACGGCAACTCTAGTAACTTTTCCCCCCATGACTTTTCCCCTTGGAGCTCTTTATTTAAAAGGCAGGGAGAAAGAGTCCACACTATCGTCATGCGCGTGTTATAGGAAATGCTACCTCATTTTCTTGACGCTTACCTCTCCACCATTGATGTAGTCTAGGACAAAATACAACTTGTCCGCGGTTTGGAAGGAAAAGTGAAGCCCAACCAGGAAGGGGTGTTTCACGTTCTTCAGCAGGACATTGCGCTCAGACATAATGTGTTTCTCCTGAAAACATATGAAATCAAGTGTTTAGTGACAGTATCTTAAAATGTTTACCAACAGCAGTAAAGATTTATTCCATTAACATCCCAGCAGCATTACTGAGGAGCAGCTTACCTCCTTCTTCTTCAGGATTGCTTTCTTCTGCAGGACTTTAACAGCAAAGAATTGCTCTTCTGCCTTATGCCGTGCAAGGAGAACCTGAAAGAGGTTAAAATCCCACAAGTGAGCAACGCTGAATTACAGTACAAATTGTAAATACAATCGGAAACAATCTTAGATGTTAACTGCTGAGTCCCACTTAGGCCCTCTGAATGGATGCTCAAGCAGTTTGCTGAAAATGCCTGGCACTTTTACCACCCTTACAGATAAATCTAGCAGGGGGGTTGTCTGCCTTGTTTCCTTCTCTTGCAAAAGGAAAACACATATTCTTCCAACCCCACCAAACTCCCACCGCCTTCACGCAGCCTCGCTCTTTTGTGGCTGTTTCCTTAAGTGTTTCCTGCACCCTGCTCTGCTCACCACCCCAAGGCAAACACCTCCCCGCAGGCACTGGGCAGTAAGGCCTTTAGTAACCTCCCTGTTAAGTGTTTTACATTTCATTTACCAAAGCCAGTAAGCAACCCTGGGGCAGGCATTATGCACAAGAGCTGAAGAGCAGTGGAATTGCAAGGAAAAAAATTACCTTCCCAAAGCTGCCTTTTCCAATCACTTTTAAGAAATGGAAATCTGATGGTTTGGCATGCGGGTTGGATGATGGACCAAGGTTGATCTGCTGTGAAGGACTGGGCTATAAAAGCAAACAGACAAAAACCACTATATTTACTAAAACAGCTCGGTAGTGAGAGTCTTGACCATTGGTCTTCTTTTTTTAAACACAAATTAAGTGATCTTGAAAGACAATATGAGAACACCCCCTATCACTAAAAACATAAAGTAATTTAGACCTCTGCCAGTTGCATTGAACTGTTTTGTACTACCCAGGCAGACTGCAATGGTATTTATTTTAATATTTTTTATTAAAAAAAAAATCTTATTGAGCTCTTAGTCACATTCCATAATGAAGTTACAACTAATTAAACTTATTCTTAAAGTATTCTTCCCAGTATGAGAGAAAATATTTACTCTCATTTGATTGCTTCTTTTTTCTTGTTTTATATTTGTGCACTATGAGGTCTACTAATGGTGCCAACTTAACCATGCCTCTACTACCGGTTCATTCTAAAAATGCTCCACAGAATAAAATCTACTTACAGGAGGAGAAGGATTAGCGTTCATAAGTTCAGGCTCTTGAGGCTGGGAGATTTTCAAGATAGATTGAACTTCAGGGCTGCAAGGATAAGAGGACCCATTATTAGAACAGCCACCGCGGGATCCAAGCACGCGGATCCTTCCTCTAGAGGGCAAGCGAGGATCGAGCTTGCGAAAAAACAGTTTCAGTTGCAAAACAGCAATTGCAGCTTGGAGCATTACAGAAGGCAACTGAAACCACCTAGTCGACCTCAGGGGTAAAATGAATCTGGAAAAGGTAAATTTCCCAATTGAGGAAGATGTGTTTATTCCATAGGTAAAGATCAGATTAGGGACGAGTCTCCAGAAACCTGGCCCAACTGATTAGTCCCAAACCAAGCCCGTGAGGATTTGTTATGTGATGAGTAATATCTTCAGAAGAGCAATTCCCTCTTCTGTAAGAGTCATGCTGGAGGTATTACAGCAAACAAACACTCCGTTGCCAGGGCCTGCTGTTCAGAGCGCCCTGCGTGAGTGAACCCCGCCTGAAATTTCCCATACTTACTGCTTGCAGGCATAGGAGTTGGTGGCGATCTTCTGAATGAAGTCGTTCAGCCCCATTCTCCTCTGCTTCATGAAAGCTGAAAACAGAGACACGGAGGGAAAAATCGTTAAGTAAAAGAGAAAAAATAGCCGGGGGGAAAAAGCGCGAAGAGTCGAGATGCTCTGTTAATTAAAAAATAATAAAAAAAGAATATTCCCCCCATCAGCCTCCGCAAACCGGCTGCCCGCCGCTCACCGATGAGGATGGCCACCATGCCCCTCATCTTGGCGTAGCTCAGCGCGGGGCCCGCGGCCTTCACGGTCATGGCGGCGGCGCCGGGCCCTGCTCGGGCTGCTGCTGCTTGCACTGCGCTGCTCTGCTCTGCTCTGCTCTGCTCTGCACTGCTCTGCTCTGCACTGCTCTGCTCTGCTCTGCTCTGCTCTGCACCGCTCTGCTCTGTTCTGCACTGCACTGCACTGCACTGCTCTGCACTGCTCTGCGCCGCTGACGCTGCGCTGCGCTCTGCTCTGCCCCGCGCCGCGCCGGCCGCCGCTTAAGAGAGCCGGGCGCGGGG
>JAWLRI010000367.1:2995087-3047611 GCA_034781795.1 Crypturellus tataupa | reverse complement strand
GGTGCCTGCGGGGCTGCCGAGCCCCCGCGCCCGCCGCCAGCGCCCTTCCTCCCCCTTCTCCTCCTCCTCCCCCTCCTCGGGAGCTCATGGCCCGTCCCGTCGAGGCGCTCTTCGCGTAACGCCAAAGGGGAGATTTCCTCCCGAGGGAGGAATTGCTGTTATGTAAAATGAACACAGCGTTTCGAAGTCGTAAATGCGTCCCTCAGAAGCCCTCGTTTCTCCTTAAAAGCCTGAGTGCCCCGTGGTTGCATTTTCAAACTTTTCTCTCGGGCAGCAAAAGCTTTAGGGTTAGAAAGGGAGAGCTCAAGTAAGCAAAAGTGCCTCCGTGTCCCATTGCTCCAAGAGCTGAGACTTCTGGAAAAGCATCAGCTTTCTAGAAAAGCTCCATTTCACCTTAAGAAATTGTCAAGACACTGTGAGGATTTGCATGAGGAATTTGTGTAGGCACTGCAGCTATTGAGGGTTAGGAGTCCACTGCGAAGTATATACAAGAGAAGCATTGAATACCTACCATAATATTACTCTCTGTTTATTTACACTCCTCCTTCAGTCTTAAAATTCTTGACAAACTGAGAGTCATGGTTTTGAAAAATAGAGGTTGGAAGTTCAGGGAGAAAAAAAAATCCAAAAATCCTTTGAGAACCCTCAAAGTTAGCGTGGATTCGAGAATGGCTGAACAAATTAATAGAAAAACAAACAAACAAACAAAAGAAAACAAAAACAGTTGAGGGCTATGGACTACAAAAGCAACATGTCTAACTTGAGACATTCCCAAACCACAAATGCCTGGGGCCATGAGAGTGTTCTGGGGACAAATCACTGACCCGTTACCTGTTCTTGCTGCTAGCAGGTGAGACCGCCCTGAGAACTGGTGCCTGTAGCACCACACACAGACCTGGGCTCTGACCCCACACATCCGTTTCCAGATTCTCACTGGGTATTTCTAAGCGGCATGTGCATGGTTTTGTGCTCACAGAATTTAACCAACTCGCAAAACAATGGCTTATTATTGGAAAGAAGAGAACTGATTAGCAGCCTAATATTATATGTCTGCTATAAAACCTGACTTTCAGGTAAGTGCCTTTCAAGTAAAAGTAGCAGTAGGTGTTCATCATGCCAGAGTCAAGACCATGGCTTCAAGCTGTGAGAAATATAGAGAAACACAGGCTGTGTTGGAAGTGCACGCAAGCAGGGCATGAGGGCAGAGCGGGCACAGCACGCAGGCGTAGCGGTGCAAGACAGGTATGAGTGATCCCAGGATGCCACTGATGGAGAGATTAGGACATGCCCAGTTTAAAGCCTGTAGGGTTGTGATTCAGTTTATCTAACAGAATGAGCACACGCATCGCTAGTATGGGCCTGTCGGCCTGTGCAGTTCAAAGAATCTTCAGCAGTTGCTGGCCCGTGGAAATTCATCTCCCTCGAGGATTCACACCATTTGAAGGGTTCCTTCAGCTGGGGTGCTTGTTAGTCCCATCTGATAGGATTCACTAGTCCCGACAAAGCTTCTCCCTCTGGCCCCGCAGGAAGGCCAAAGGCTTCAACAGCCCATCTGATAATTTGACTCTCTGGGAGGATGCGAACTCTCTTCCTCCATGTCTGTCCTGGTACTCATTGGCAGAGCAAGATTTGCAGGTGTCATTTGGTGCCTCCATCCTTGAGGAATTACATTCCCAGATTTCAATTCAGCCATAAATTCAATGCTAAATAAATGAATACCTGCATACTTACCTGGACTTTAGTATATAGGTGGTAGGCAGCAGGTTGCTGGAATGACTTGGCTGACCCTGGAGAGAAGCTTCCCAGAGTACTGCCAATGTTTTCAGCAATATTTGCGTTTGGGTTAATTACACAAAGATGGAATTCAAGTCCTGGACTGCAGGAATGACACTGCTCACAAATGCAAGAGATTGCACACCTAACATCATCTGTGTTCTGATGTAAATTCTCCAAAGCTTTAATTTCCCCCTGTAAATCCCCAACAGACAAGTTCTTGTCTCTGACCTTCTAATTAAGTTTTGCATGCAACGACCAAAACTTGCAGTCAAGACCTTCCGGCTGCCCCCGCAAATGATGCCTGCAAGTTTCAGAAAATAGATAGGAACTAAATAACAGCTTTAATAATAACCCCAGCAGTGATTTAAAATCAAGAGATTTAGACTGCTGTCAGCAGGCCTGCTAGACTTTGTTCTGACAGGAGGGTCATTGACTGAAACACCTATTGGTCTGCAAACATCTAATTGATTTCAGTGTTGCATTTCTCCAAACATAAATTTGGAACATCTTTTATTTCACTTTTTCTGATGCTTATGGAGAAGGTTTACTGCATTGTCAATAAGAGGCTTTAGTGCCAAGGGATTATGCTCACAGGATCACAGAATGATGCAGGGCTGTAGTGAGGAAAAAGTAATTCCTTTCCTTGTAGAAAGCAGTGGAAAATTACAGCATCCTTTAGCTGTGTTGACCTATAACTAAAATAGCTGATAAAAGATGCCCCTAACTTCCATTTTAATTCCAGCACACTGATTTGTGTCTAACCTAGTTGTTGTCACTATGACTGTTATGAACAAATGCTGCTGGTATTTTGGACAGAAAGGATTAAACAGGGATGGCTTTTGAAGAAGCACATGTGGATTCCCTCCTTGGAGCTGCCTCCTGACAAGATTAATATGAGTCCGTGTGCTATTTTGCAGGTTCTCTAGTTTTGAGTCCTCAGGAAGGACTGAGCTTTCATATGGGACATACTGGTTGGATGGCAAATACTTGAATTCATTATTGTTATGAACTTGTAATGTGCTGTTGCTGAAGAGAGCTTGGTCTTTCCCGTACTGAATAACACTAGCATGGTAAAGGAGATGAACAACAGAGTTGTTAGCTGTTAAAATTGTTAAAAGGAGTCTTGTGAGAAAAATGAAAGTTCTTAAGGAACCTGCTAGGAGCGCTCCTGTCTTGTCTCCTTTAGTCACAAGGCAACCTAATGTGAGTAGCTGGTATGCAGTTTGCAGCGAAGCACGTGCTGTCAGGTGGCTCTGTGACACAAGTTTTCTTTTGAAAACTCTGGCTTTTGAGGAGTGATAGCAGGGATGGATTCAAGCATTTTCAGTGGAAGGGTAGAGCTCAAAGATTTTTCCTTGTACCTCTCACTTGATACACATATGGTAAAATAACTGATCTTCACTAGTTATGTGTTCATCTCTCTCTCCCTTATCTCTTCATCTAGCACTTCATGGGATGTTTGCAGCCATGATAGCTCAGTGCCTTTTATGTATATACAAAAGCCCCATCATCACCATTGTAATTCCACTATCTTAAAGGAAAGATCTCTTTAAGCCTGTAAAAGCCCTCCAGCCACCTTGGAGTTAAGGCACCAAATACCATAAATAGCGAACAAATTGGTAAAAGAGAGGATTTTTTGCTAGATATAGGTTCAGTTAGTTGCTAACTCAAAACAGCAACTTGGATTTCTGATGAGCTAGGTTTGAAAACAAAGACATTCTAAAGGCATCAGGTCTTAATGCTTTTTCTCTTTGATATCTCTTCTTGATACTACTATGTCCCTTACCATTATGCCAACTGTCTTAATATTCCTCACTATTTCTAAATTTTCTCTCAGAAAGAGTTGGAGTCTTTCTGTGCTGAAAGCTGCCCAGAATGCATACAAAGCAAAGCTTTATTTATAGGCACCTATTTCTAGGCATCTATCTATTTTGGCTGTATTTACCTAGTCCTTGGGCCCATTGCTTTTGCTGATAGCATTTCTGAAGGTAGAATAATGAGTCTAAGCTAGAGGTGATGGGAAGAAATGCTAATTTTGCTTTAGGCAAATGGTCCAAAATGGAACCCAAGTATGTATGCTATATATTAATTCTTTTATTATATATTTATTCTTCTTAAATTCAAATATCACACATGATATGCAGAGATCCCTAACCTGTCTCAGCCCAGTCTAACCGTGAACATGCAATAAGATTTGTAACATCAGTATAATACTGCAGATTGATCTTCAAAAATAAATTATGCATCTTGACTTCAATCTAGTGTCTCTACATTGTGTTATGTTGTGCTGGATAGACACGGCATACCAACTTTCCTGGAATTAATTGATGTATTTCTACACAGTGTTACTTTGCACTTACAACATTGTAGTGAGGCATGGAAATATAAGTCCTATTTCACATAAGAGGGAATTAAACAACAGTGTGATTCATTCAGGAAAGTTTGTGGCAAAATGAAGAATTAAATGCAAAGTTCCATTCCAGTAACCGGGTCAAAATTTCTGTACAGTGGTATATAGTTCATACCTGCTGACCTCATTTGTTCAGATACACATATGGTAAACAGACACATTGTTTAGGATAGCAAGACTGGATTCAGCAAGAGCACACACTGCAGGCACCTTCTCTTCTTTGGTGAAATCCTCTCTAGTTATCTAATATTACGATAGCCAAAGCTCACTTCTCAGCAGGAGGAACCAATCACATCATTGAAATAGGTGGGAGTTAGAAACACCAAAAACTAAAAATACTTCTTGTGATTCAAGAAAGGACCTGAATCCACGTTTGTGGGGAAGAGAAGGAAGTATAATTGTATCCACATTCAGCTGGTAACCTGTAGTATCATCTACTGTCATTCAACATACCAGTGACGCTAGGAAAGCGCTTTTCTCACAACAGAAGGTCACCACAAAGACTATTACTATAAAATAAAAAGTCCCACAGTTATTTCACAGACACACAGAGAAAGAAATAACTGCAAATGTCTGCATGATTAATTTCTTCTTTTTTCTTCCAGATGCTGTTTCCAAACCCATTCAGTCATCCCCTACACTGCGAATGTCTTCTTAATATTTCAGTTAGCTCAAGACTTTTAGTATCTTAAACCCTGACATAACGTGGAAAACCTTGATATGGGTTTCATTCACTGTGGTAGAAGCTCCTTTAACTTTATTGTAAATGCTTGATGTGATTCCACAAGGAACCTGACTCCAAGCAGCTACACATGAACATTTTGACCACATGTTTTCTAAGTTTCAGGACCGAAAGAAGCTACTAGAACATCTAGCGTGGGTGTCTGCATGACTCAGGCTTCTACCTGCTGCTACACGTACCAGGTCCATCGACTCCACCTTTGAGGCTCCTCAGCTTTTTCACTTGACTCTGGGTTAACTATCTAAAAATCTTCATCTGATTCAAGGATAAGAATCAGGAGATTTGACAAGCATGCATAATCATGCAGTAGAGCAGAGGCTGGGGGTGGATGACCTCTTCAGCCTTAGCAAGGCCAGCTAAAAGGCTTCCTCATCGCAGCTGCTCATCCTCCCCCGCACGCTGGGTGCCACCACATGGCACCAGCGGGCAGACCTCCGCGCCGAGCTCCCACCAGCTCCCTGGCATGCAGCTGGGCACAGCCTCTTCATCACACACAGCCCAACACCGAAGCAGATAAATATCCCAGGCTGCTTACGGGGTGCGGCAAAAAGATTAGCATGGTACCATGGTCTCACACCCATGGACTATGCTATTGGTTGAAGCTTATAAAAGGGGGTGCAGATCTGAAAGCGCACAAAGCTCCAAATAGATGTTGGTATTTCTGTCCCTGTTCCCATCAGTTCCTATCCCACCTTATAACACTGTATTTTTAAGGAAATATTTGCCTAGAGAAATGGGGCAGCGGAGGTCTAGCATACTGTGATACTGACGAATGTGGCGTGGATGGTGTATAATTCTTAACATAACACTAATCTCCATGTGTGATTTGGGATGAGCAGAAGAACTGTAGCGCACCTAGCTGAAATTCATGCATTGATCTTTTTATGCAAAGCAAGTTTAGTAATTCTGGCAAATATTATCTTAAGAAAAAAATAACATAAAAAGGAGAAAGAATATCAGCTATTACCACACATTTTGAATAGGATTTGAAAAAAAAATCTAGTACCTCCCAAACATGTTTCGGTATGCTGCAATATAGTAGTTATTACCTAGCGGTTCCTATTTTGCTGAAATCAAAGACCTTTAGAAATATGGATAGTTACAGATTAGGAAATTGAAACATAGAGAGGTTAAGCAAAGTACAGTCCAGTGAAATGAAGGACTGAAAACTATACTCCTGGCCCTTGGCATTACGCTACTTGTTTAGCTAGATTAGTCAGTGAGAGCAAATATGAATGTTTACTACAGAAAGACTGTCCATAACATGGCTACCAAAGACAGTTTTAGCACTATTAGTAATGATTTTCACTTAATAATAGTTTTCACTTAAATGTGTTTGTATCTAGGGATCTTAAGATCCTCATGCAGGCAAATATTAACTGTGACATTTTAAAGAATAAATACATGGGGAAGTTAAAAGACTTGGGTCATTGTCATATGATGAGCCTGAAATAGAGCAAACATCTTGCAGGGCTTGTGACTTTTAATCCCATGCTCAGTTCATTAGACCTACAACTCACCTCCCACATGCACTGATCTAGCATGAAAATAGTTTTGTTCATTTAGTGACTGACCCAGATTGACTGACTCAAAAGAGCAGCTGAAATTTCAACTATTGGACTCTGAATCAACCAAATGGCCTCTTCTCCCAGTTTTTGTAAGGTTTCCAAATCCCACTCCAGTTTTGACCCATTCTCAGATTTTGAGATGCTTTATGTCTTTCACAAACTGCCGTAGAGAGAGACAACGAATGGACAGAGAGAGGAAGGGAGTCTCTCATAAAAGAAGAAAATCTGTTTATATCAGTGTTTGAGATATAAAAGAATAAAATTATACAAAGAAACACATGTACCAAACGCAGCCAAGTGGTATCTACAGATGCATAATCTTTGTTTTGATTTCACTTGATCTTTTTGAAAACGGTAATACATAGTTGTAAATTATGCTTAGCTTGTCTGGGGGGCAGCACTCAAGAAGAGAACACATTCTTCCCATCTTCATTATTACGTGTGTGCATGTATTTATTGCTGTGATGATGTCTTTTATTTAATATATATTTACTGCAGCGTGTTTAACTTTTCTAGTTTGAATGGTATACACAGAGCTTCTAACTCTTTCATCTAGTTAGAGGTCACCCTGATGAAAGATCTGTAGTCAGACAATCCTCAGAGTATTTACCCTGGTTATTTAGAATATTTAGGTGATGCAACAACTAGTAAACTTTCGTGTTTCTTTGTCCGTGTGACCTGTGTGAATCACAGAAAATATAAAAAGTTTCTATTCATGAAATTCAGTGTTCACTGAAAAATACCTATAGGTACAATAATACTTAATAAATTAGTGGACACATTTGTTAAAGACAACTTAAAAGGAAAATATTATTTTTTCCTGAGGTAAGACTATTATAATGTCAGAAACTGTGAGAACCAACACTAATTCATTAATATAATGAGGTTTTGTTTCTTTATCCACATTTTTATTTTCAGATGTGCTGTTTTTAAATATAGAAGAATATTCTGTCAATCTGAGTTTCTCGTACCTTCTCCTTTAGCAGGATCTCCCAGCTTCTATCAATTCAAGCACTACTTGAAAAAAAATAGCTATCCATAGACCACCTAAATTAATAACCAAATAAAATTAGTCTAAGCTTTTAAAGTTCACTCATTTGCCTTTTTTTTCAAGAATGTTTCGGAATATTATAACCTTTATGAAAAAAAAAGTGTTAATTTTTCATTTCGCTATCTGATGTTCAATGAGTTACCAGTACTTCACAAAACGCAAGGTGAGAAACTTCTCTGGATGGAATCTGACACTAATGACACACAGAATGACAGAATGGCTGAGGCTGGAAGGGACCTCTAGAGATCACCTAGTCCAACCCCCTGCGCCAGCAAGGACACCCAGAGCACGTGGCACAGGGTGGCATCCAGGTGAGTTTGGAAGATCTCCAGAGAAGGAGACTCCACAGCCTCTCTGGGCAGCCTGTTCTAGGGCTCTGTCACCCTCACAATTAAGAAGTTTTTCATATGGAGATGGAGCTTCCTGTATTTTCATTTATACCCATTACCCTGTGTTCTGTTGCTGGCTTCCACAGAGAAGAGTTTGGTCCCATCATCTTTACATCCTTAGCTCGGGTGTTTGTACATATTGATAATCTTTACTAGAGATGAGATCCTAGACAACTGTATCATTGATTACTTCCTTGAAGTAATTTAAGAACATCAACCTAATATATATATATATATAATATATATATTTCAGTTTTATCAATATATCAGCACTATTGACTTGCAAAATATCCTCTTTGATCATTTGCTATCATTTTCCCAGAAGATCTTTAAATAGATTTCAAATTTATGTCTTTGAATTGTCTTTGCAGGAGGAAAAACAAGCTTCCAGGCTTTATGTATGTCATCATTTACAAGTATGTCTTAACATCCTGACAGTGCTGCAGGGCTGATTTACCCGAAATGTGGAACAACTGAGATTCTAAGTCCTCTTCACCACACAGAATATTTAGACTGCTAGAAAAAAAAGGAAGTAGTGTGGGAGTTAGTGGAGAACTCCATATAGAAACAGGAAGTACCCTGTGACTGATCAGGAAATGGGCGCAAAGCATTTGTTTTGGTAGTATTTTCACTTGTGTTGGGGGCATTTCCATAGTGAAGTGGAATTTGGCCCTGGGTCTAGGTATTACTTCACTCACAAGAAAAGGAAGGCACTAATTTGGAGTGAAGCACAGCAGCTGTTAGCATTAGCGCGTAGCAACCCTGCACAACAGCTGATGGTAGGTCACACACAACACAATGCCCCATTAAACCTGCTGATTACTGTAAAGCTATTCAGGACTGTAAGAAACATAAACAACACTGAATTCTGTTAAAAAAAGAAAGAAAGAAAAAAGATAAAGCTATTTTTCAGACTGCCTTTTCTGACTGAAATTGGATGTGTTTTGCCTACAAAAAAATCTAGGATATGGTCCCATGGGCACTACAAAAACTGCAACCAAGTGTATAAGGTAGCAAGGTGCTAATGTGATTAAAACACTTTTTGACTCTGTCTTTTTTATATTTCTTTACCATGCAGATTTAACAGGAAGGAATTTTTGCCCCCATCTTTATATAAGTGATGGCTTGTATGGAATCTATTCCCAAGATTTGTGATATCAAAGCTGCACTCTCCTCTGGTTTCATCACATGATCATTTCCTTTCTTTGCAGAATTTGAGTCCAAAAACATGACAGTTTTTGTTGTGTAATCAGAATTCTACTTAGGCAGCAGGTCTTGAGCAAGTTGTTGTTAGTAAGGTCTCTGCAGAGTTGTAGGGAGGGTAGCGTAATGCCCTCAGTTCAGAGAAGTCACTTTCAGAGGAAGTTCTGATCTAGTCATTGTCTGGAAAGTTTTAAACAGCATTTCTAGGAGGACCAGTTCAATTTCCTGTTTTGGTTCTTCTTATTCCCTAATAATTCCTTAATTCCAGTCATTCCTTAATCGTCCGAGATATGGAGGCAAACTTGGATGCACTGGGGTGAGCTGCAGCACTAAACACTGATGTAAAATCTTTGATATAAGAGCATTATGGACCTCATTCTCTGTGACAGAAATGTAATGTTCTTATATGGTTATAAGCACTTTAGTTAAGGAAATGAAAAACACATTTCAATGGTTGTCATGGCAAAGGCCCTTGAGCAGTATATTCAGTAAGATATATATTGGGGCAGTTATTTGAAGGACATTTTTGCCATTGGCTTTCCTCTTTCTGGTGGACAAAACTTCTGGGATTAGTTGATTTTAAATATAGTTCATCATCAATTGCTAAATATATTGCAAAATTGTGTACATTGGCCTCTGATCACAGTGTAACAATATTGACTGGGCATAACATTCTATACTGCCCCTTGCCCTAATTTTTCAATCTTGCTTTTCCTCTACTTCTTTCCACCTTTCTTGAAGTGATTTTTTTCCTTAATCTGTTCCCTGCATTGTACTTAGTCTTCCCTTCTTATCTTTTCTTTGTTTCTGCCTGCTTACACTCAAAGGCAGCCATCTTAGAGGAATGTCCTCAATGAAAATGATCTTCAAAGAAACATGACCAGCTCAAAGTGATTTTCAAAACTGCTTAAAGTGAAAGATAACAGTTTCCAATGTTTTTATTCCATAGCCTGGAATCAAACAGGATATACAACTGTCCAGTTTTGACCCCCAGTTCAAGAAGGATGTCAAGAAACCAGAGAGAGCTCAGTGATGCTAGCTAGCAGGATGGTCGAGGGTCTAGCACATTCAGCCTGTGAGGAGAAGTGAAGAGCTGAGTTGCTTTATCTGATGAAGGCCAAAGGCAATAGAACAGCAGCCAGTGACTACTTGAAGAGTAGTTAAGATGACATCAGAGCAAAATTCCTTCCAGTTGTAACAGAAAGCAGCAATGGGACCAAGCTGAGTGTTCAGACTAGAAAAAAATTGCTCACCGGGAGAGTAACACAGTCGGGGATCTGGCTTCCTAAAGAGGTGGAGGAATCCCCATCTGTGGAGGGGAAAACCCACCTCAGCAAAGCTGCAGTGACTTGCTCTAGTGCTGGCTTTTGTCCTGCTCTGGCTGGGAGACTGGACTGGATAACTGCCAGGGTCCCCTTTTAGCAGCACGGTGACCCTGTGAAATGGTGTGCTTGTCCTCTCCAAGCACTTCGTGTGGGCTCTGCTATGCTCTCCATCAGTCAATCCCTCCTGAACTTCAGGTGGGTATTTATAAAGCAGAAGAGTTTTTTGGTGTTATTTTATTTGTTATTTTTAAGGAAAGGGTAATAAAAGATCCCCTAAGCAGCAATTATGGAATAGGTGAAGTACGTGTGAATGCTTTTGACTCTTTCTTTAAACTGAATGTAATTTATACTGACCCTGCCCCTTCAGTTTTCACTTCCCTTTCCAGCTATGAACTCTGTGCTCTTGCGGGTGTTGAAAGATGCTCAGACATGGAGTAATATCGAGTGCATAGAAAACATGTGTGCAACAGTGCAGAACCTGTAGATTTTGTGGTTAAAACCATGCTGGAATTATGATACATCTGTCATGAAACAACAAACCTGACAGAAAATTACTGGGGCCACAGTGCGGAAGTACCTATACCTCCAAGTCAGGCTCCTCCAAAACTACCATCTGGTTATAAATGTATACAGATATAAATATTACATAAATATTTAAATGGCATTTTACTTCTTCGTAAAAGATAGGAACAGACTCTAGGGCATGGCAGATTACCCTGTAGAATTAGAACAGAAGGTCTATAAAGTAAATAGTAAAACCTACAGACTAGTGTTTCTGTTAAGTAGGTAAATAGCCTCCTTTCATTTAGTATGATGATTCATATGCATGTGATTAGGCATGTGTGTTTATAGAATAAAAGTTCTTTATGCGTTTTTTCAACATTTACAAATTTTCTCTAACTTATCTTACTAAAAGTTTTGTTCATTTTTTTTTCTGGGGCTGAATCAGCATCCATTGAACAGTTAGGACAGATACTTCTTCTACAGTTTTTAATTTATTTTGAGGGATAAATTCACTTACTTTAACTGGAATACATGAAATACTTTGTTTAGGACATAGACTGTAAACTGCAATCTTGCATTCTCTGCAATTACTTTTAGCATACTCACAAGCCTAATTTTTTGTGCAACTATATTAAAAGCAACAGTAATTTACCATCTGTTTTAATTTGAAGCAAATTAGTTGTTTCTGTGTTTGAGTCAGATAAGAGCTTGTCTTCTGCTGTAATTATCTCCTGACAATGCTGTTTTGAGTGATGTGATAAATTAAATGAAAATGATAGTATATCTCAGGTAAACTGAGCATTTTGGTTCTGATGATATTAAAATCTGATTATAATAAAAAGTTTTGCATGCATTTCCATAATCACTGAACTGATACTCACAAATTGTCTTCTCAGGTGTATACAGACAAAGTATAAGGATAAATATATCCTTAAGGCTATAGAGGATATCAAGAAATAATGAGAGTGTTGACATCATTTAAAATGAATGCTTTTTTGTATAGGCTACCAGGATGGCACTCTTTGCTCTCCTAGTTCCTGAAAAGAGGAAGGATTTTTGAGCCTTTAGACGTTAGTCATCTCTATATTTTACATAAAAATGTTTACTACACAGTTTCTTCCTCTTTTTAGATGAACAAAAGATTTCTGTCTCCTAAAGGTGATCGTCTGTGTAAGAATCCAAAACTCGGTAGTTTTCTTCGTGGAAGATTTCCTCCTCTTTCCTCTGGCAACCACACCAGCAAGACTGCTGCCTGCCTCCAGTTTTTAAATGTAACTGGAGGATAATGAAAAACCAACTGTAGCTAGCCCTTCTCCCTTCTAAAATAAACATGCCTCAGTAAATTGACATTGGTGTGAAAACAGTTAAATGTCTCCTTAATTAGGTTTTCTGTCATGAAATACATTTCTGCTGTGTGATGCTAAGGGCTGATGCACCCAGATATGCTGGTGTATGGTGTCCTAGTTCAGTTAGGTGCCCTTTCTGGACACAGCTCTCCTTTACGGAGTGCTGTCACACAGATTTCTCCTGCAAAATGTTTTGTCTTTCTTTTGTTGTTTCTGAATTGTACCTTCAGAAAAATACAAACAAAATAGAGAAAAATATTGCAACCGATCATTTTAGATTTTCTGCAGGGGCATCAGTCAAAATTGCCTTTATTATTATTATTATTTTTTAAGTAGTGACAGCTTTAAACTTTTTTCGGTGCCTATATAAACACATTGCAATCTAGCTGAGCATCCAGGAAATTCCTGACTAAACTTCCCTTCTATGCCATGCTATTCCACTGCCATTCTCTAGTAATTTAGCAGTAGCCCCTGCTTCTATGCAATGTGTTGCTCACTTACATAACTCAGTACCCATCACACTGCTCAATCTCATAGAAGGTCTGGAGTTTTCACTAGCAAGACTCCATGTAAAATGTTTTCCATAGGGTTTTGCCAACTAATGTGTGGATCCATGCTGGAGAACCAGGTCCTCAAACATGAGAAAAATGAAGGTTAATATGGCTGGAAAATATAAAATGGCAGAGGAAATGTTAGTAAAATTCAGACTTAGATAGACTTCTGGTGGCATCTGGAAGAGCCAAGAGGAGACAGAAGCAAAGGAGAACAAGGGAGAGTGGGGGTAAAAGGAAAGAAAAGAGTCAATTAATCAAATACAGTGGTCAACTGATGCTAGAAAGTGGGGGGAAAATGACCTTCCTGCTACTTAGCATGAATAACAAAACTTTTTTTTTTCTGACGAGACATGAATTTTATTGCTTCATGCCTATGAACAACTTCACATTATTGCGAAATGCCGAGAGGCAGGGGTACAACAGCTGGGGATAAGAGCTAGGCGAGATGATGGGTGATGTTCCTCTTCCTTATACTCAGATTAGGTCAGGGAACTTGATATGGGAGGAAAAGTTGTGTTTCTCTGTTTTGAAAATAGGCAGGTTTAGAGATATACAGATTCTTCTTCTAGTCTTCATAGAAAACAACATTGAGTCTAGGGTTATGTGCTGCCTAATGGGTGATATCAGTCCATTTTTCCTAAGTGCAAGCTCTACAACCACAAACTGAAGCCTTCTGATCCTTCAGGACGGGAATAATCCACTTGCAACTTCAGACAACCGTTCTTGTACTCTGAATTAACACTCAATAGCATTGTGCAAGCGGCATGCTGGTCAAAGAGGCAACAGATCACATGGAGGCTTTTTTTTATCTCTTAATGAAAGACGAAGAGAGAAAGAATGACTTTTAAAAGTCCCTTCTGTATTTTATATGTATCCAAAATGTTTTATCTATGTTAATGTAGCTAAAATGTTTTGTTGTTGATGATTTTTTTCCCTGTTTGTTTTACACTCTTCTCTCTGGTGTATATTGGCTCTTTTTGATTTCACAGTGTTTCACAGTTTTCAGTGTAAACCACAAAAATAAGAAAAATGGTGCTCACGATGAGGTGCAGCACCAAGAGATAATTTCCAGCAAATAGTAGCACCTGTGTCTCTAGCTGCTGATCTGACAGACATCAAAAATACCCTTCACAAAAGGAAATATTCTACCCATTCCCAATGCAAAAGTAGATCTCTCCCTGCATACGTTCTGTAGATAAACTGGCAAAAGCGGGAATTACATCTATATATCCAGTCTGTTCAAGGGACTAATGACTTCAAAGTGCATTAAGCCTAGAAAACCAATTGACAGATTATCTGTTGGTTTGCTTCTTGGATAATCACTAATAGTGAATACCATGGAAGGTAGAGAATAGTACTGGATCTAAGAAATACCATCAGTATAGAGATCAGATCTAAGCAGCTTTGGGCTAAGTCGTTGAAAATCAGGTCTAACAAGTGCAAATGCATGAAAACAGGACCAAGGTATCTCAGTCCGCTAAAAAAATTCTCCACTTTTGCGATGACTCTTGGTGTTTAATTGAAAGCTTCTTTTTCTTTCTTTTCCTTCCTTCCTTCCTTCCTTCCTTCCTTCCTTCCTTCCTTCCTTCCTTCCTTCCTTCCTTCCTTCCTTCCTTCCGTCCTTCCTTCCTTCCTTCCTTCCTTCCTTCCGTCCTTCCTTCCTGCCTCCCTCCCTCCCTCCCTCCCTCCCTCCCTTCTTTCCTCCCTCCCTTCCTTCCTCCCTTCCCTCTCTCCCCACCTTCTCTTTCTCTCTCTGTCTCTCTGTCTCTCTCTGTCTCTCTCTCTCTTTCTCAGCAGTGAGTTTCAAGCCCTTTTGGTGAAATACAATCCCAGGAACATTAAAAACCTCAAATTCAAACAAAAACCCCACCTCTTAAACAAAAACCCCACCTCTTAAAACTACATGTGGAGAAGGAAGGAGGAAGAGGGGAAAGGGAGAGGAGACGTTAATTCACAAATGTTGAAGGTTTGAGTTGGTAATACTATGTCTGACTTTGAAATGCTGGTTTGAATGAATGCTGTAGATATAACAGAATGAGAAAGAGTATTTTGGAAGCAGAGCAGCTTTAAAAACAATACGATATTTTGTAGCCTGCAGACAAAATGGCTGGGAAAGATCCCAAGTTAATATGCTAAAACTGTTTGAGTAAACACTGTAGTTCTTATTTTCAGTGATGAAAGTCATTATTATAGATCTATTCAGTATGATGATCAAAAGTCACACCACTTGCAGAGATTTTGTCATCTTCAAGAGTAAAATAAAATGAGAAGACACAGTACAACAGAGTACACTGGAGGTCTCCAGCAGCTTTACTGTGAGCTGACAAATTCATATGTAATGTCTGCTCAGCACCATGCAGGACAATGCAGAAAAAAATGACAGTCAGCAATGACCCAAGGAGTGAGACGCATACTCGTCTGCTCGGGTTAACCTGCCCAGCACCACAGACTGAGTGGCACTGCAATGAGTTGTACAAATATGCTCTACTTTGGGGGGATTTTGTTTAATGATTTGTTGTTTGTGGTTTTTTTTTGCACCAGTGATCAAAGCTCTCTTGTCTTGAGGAGCCCATGCAGACACCATACCAAGTTGCTTTACCTATCTGCTCTATCACCTTTTACGGCTGCTTTGCAGGACGGCTGCTTAGCTGTATTTTGCAAGGCAGAAAGCCCCGAAGCTCTTCTTTGTCACAGGCAGCATATTGGCTTGCAACCTTAGCTTTGATGAGGGAACAGTGGACGTGTCTTACCTGGGTGAAATGCACCCCTTGGGAGGGAAGAGCATCCTCACCTCCACGAGGCTCATGCCTTGGCAGGGAGTGCTCCTTGCAGCTCCCTGTTTTGAGTGTTTCACTTGAAGCATGACATTTATCATTCAATCCTGGCTTTGATGGCTATGCTCGTGTTCTGACGATCTTATCTGAGGTATTTCTGCCTAAAAAATCCCTCCTAAATTGGTAACATGTTGTTCCTCTGTAGCACACTCATGGGGGGAGCTGAGCAAGCCAGGGCCTTGACCCAAGGCGACCTGGCTGTGAGAAGTTCAGCAGACACGCACATATTTACCATTGCAGACTTGCTAAGCATGGACGTGAGCTCTGGGGCTGGAGCAGTCCTGTGCTGGAGAGGTAAGTAGCTTATCTCTGTTTTTCTCAGCTGTGAAATGCTTAATAATTAGGAGTAAACAGGCACAGAGTAAGTAATAATAAGTTAACAGACACAGAGGGCTGGGAATGAAGTGACTGCTAATGTGAACAGTCTTGCTAACCCACAGTGCTTCATATAATGAGTACACCTCCCCCTCCTCAATCTATAAAATCATCTTAGAAATCATTTTTTAATAAAATAATAAATGTAAAGTTCATTCTTCTTGCTCTCCTGTTTTAGAGCTTCCAGGCACTTCACAAACTCAACTTTTACTTTTCAGTCCCAAAGACAGAGACTCTAAAAACTCATCTCAGTCTCTTAGCTCAGGCAATTTAACATGCATTTTAGATCCAAATTGTTATGAAAAAAAAAAAAAAAAAAAAAAAAGAAGATAATCCACTCCTTAGAAAACTAAGAGCTAGCACTTCTTGCTAGCAAAATTTCTTTGACTTCAAAGAACACACAGAAAAAAAATGCAAAGCATCATGGGCGTAGACTCCAGCAATTTCCGTGGTGCATTGGCACTGGTGCCTGTAGGGCATTGCCTCTCCACAGCTTAGGAGCTGGTGGATCAGCAAGAAAGGCAGATCTATCAGTGAAGAGTAGATAAAAGTGTCTTTTCTGCTGTGTTACAATTTAATCTTATTCACATCAATTCCAGATTATCCAGTGATAGAAATCATAGGTGAGAAACCATAGGTGAAGCCTGAGTTTTTGTTTCAATTTCTTGTGCAAACCGAAGAGGCATTTCATATATATTTATATAAAACAAATAATGGGAGTAGCCTATAAATAGTAGTTCTGGTTTGAAATTGTGGACAAAGACCACGCTTTTTACAGAAAGGTCATAGTGGACTTAGAACAACTGTTCTTTCATTAAGATAGACCAATACAGACCTAAAGACAGACAGACAAACCATTTAAAGAATATTCAGGGGGGAAAAAAGAAAAAAAAAAAAAGCTTTCTCATGGTATGACCTGCTTTTTTTTTTCTTTTTTTCTTCCTTAATTCTTTAATTCTTTAGCCTCTGAACAAGGAATTATTTTGCTTGCTGCAATCATCTTTGAGGATGAAAAATTTCATCCTGTAAACACAGCACAAAATTTCCAAGTCATAGGAAATTGGAATAGGAAATTCCAAAAATTTAGGAAACAAAATAGGAAAATAGGAAAAATAGGAAACATTCCAATAGGAAAGCCATTCTACTTTGGGCTTGCAAATCAAAAATTCAAGCATTTGCTTTTAAGGTGTTAAAGTCCTCTGGAGTAATTAAGAGCTGGTATGTAACAAGAGTAAAAACATATTTTGCTTTAGTCATAAATATTGTTTGATCCCAAACAAGATTACCTCTTTTTAGCCCTCTAATGGTGTTATTACAGATGCCTAAAAAATGGCTAAGAAGCTTATTACGGTAAAACAATTTGCTTTTAATCAAGCTCAATTTACTAATATGGTGAGGTACTCTGAAGTAAAACAACTGAAAAGCATTTAGAAACTGAATGTGAGTTAAATATTATGTTATATTCATGTCCATTCAACCAGCGTAAGCTAACACTGATGGAATAGTTTATGGCAGTTGTGTAACAGAAGGAGAGGCCTTAAAGCTAAGCAAGCCAAATTTTTTTCTTGAGCTACCCTGATACTAATTCCAACTATAAGTAGTTTTCCCGCTTTGACTGAAGTCATTGCAGATACCTAAACAATCCGTGTAAGAGAGAGAGCACCCTCTGCTATGGCCACTAAATATTATTATATTTGAAACCGTCTTTTCACAGATCTGCTTTGACACATAGCTAGGTATTGACGCAACTGAGAGAGTAATAATATCTCCTAGAGAAGAAGAGAGAGCAGAAGCAAGAACACTGAAAGCTCAGAGAATGCACATGCTGCTGACATAGGAGCACAGTGCATCAGTGGCTTATTGTACTTCAGGCAGAAGAAAGTGACACTCAAATTAGTTAAATTAGTGCAGTTCACCTGTGTGGACACCTTTATTTCAGAACTGCATATGGTAGCTAAAGTCTATTAGGAATCAATGTAAACTGAAACATTCACATATCATAGCGAGAGCTCACAAAATCCTAAGAGGATAGACTTAACTAAATGTACTTCTAAATTTGTGTTATCAAAGGGGTTCCATTTTATCATATAATTAGCCTTAGTCAATACGCATTAACGATCAGACTTGCTGTAGGTGAGGGGAGCTTTCTAGGAACATGGATCTTTTAAAATCAAAGAGTGGCAGTGAAATATTTCTTCCTAATGGGGATGGAGGTTGTGGGAAGCCTCCCAGGGGACAAGTTGCAAAAATGGCAGAGAGAGTAGGAAGAAAATCCCCAAACCATCCAAGAGAAGCCCACATCACGATCTGACAAATGCTTGTTATGCCAGGGACAATGCTCATTGCCCAGGACATTTGAACCGTTTAGCCATAACATTTTTTAGACATTTTTTCTTCGTCTTAAAGGCAGTTCTGACATCTCCTCTAACCACATACCAACAAGTTAAACTGGTACATTTTCTCCTTGTAGATAAAACCTAAGCTTATGATAAGACAAAGAGGACTAAAACCAAACAAAAGCACAAGCCACATTCCCTCAAAAACACAACACCTCAGAAACAGAAAGGAGACAGAGTGTGTATGTGAGTTTGTCATACTCAGTTAATTTTTCCTATTCTGACCTTTTTCTTTCTTTTTTCCCCCCTTTTTTTTTTTCTTTTTGCAAAACTATTGAGGCTCCCCATGTGTTCAGTGCTCGTGTCCTCAGTCATGTGTCCAGAGCAGCGGTCACCAGTGGCCAGTGCTGCCCCTGGACGTCCACACAGGACTCGTGCTGGGAGCTAATGAGAGCTCTGCTCACAGAGCGGATCAATGCTGAGACGTGGCTGACAGCTTATTAAAAAGATTTGCTACAACACTTTTGTTTCTCCTCATTATGCCATGGCATCCTTCCTCGGGAGCCTTTCTGCCGCGTGCCGTGCACTTTAGCCATCCGGCACGCAAGCGGGTTGTTGTTGTTGTTGTTGTCACCCAGCAAACCCTCAGTGGGCGAGAGTCTACGTTTCGACATGGAAAACATCCTTCAATTATGCTTGGCGCCAGGACAAAGCACTTCAGCCCCAGTATAAAGCTGCATCAGAAATAGCCTCCCTAGAGCCCCTGCAGAAAGCTCTGCCCGCTGCCCCGGCCCAGCACACCTGTGTTGCCCATACCTGAGTCATCGCCGCCCCAGAGGCTCCCAGGATCCGGCTGAGCCAGCAAGTCACCTTTGTTATAGGGCTCCTTTGTCTGAAAAACAGAAGGAGCACATCAAGTCACGAGCGCTTCCCATTGAATGGTGTTAGTGTTTTATGACATTTCCAACCAAAATTATTTTCCGACGAAGAAACTGTGTCAAGCAGCAGTGCCAGGCCCCTTTCCAGCTGCTTCTGTGATCAGGGGCAAACTTATGAGGTGCCAGGTACAACTAGCTTGCAGAAAAGGAAAAGAGTCTGTGCTTTACAGCGCTTTGAATTGCATTTTCCATTCAAAATGTGCACACTAGTTTTGCATCCAGGGACCAGATGGCTAGCCCAGCCTTGGCCCTGCTTGCACAGAAAAGGGACAGGGAATGGTGGGCAGAGTCCCCGTGGGGTCATCTTCTGTCACGGGGCCCTTTGCCGAAGGCTAAGACACAGCTTGCAAGCTGTCACCAAGGGCAGAAGTGGTCCTAAAGGGGATGGACTTTGGGGTGGGTGGTGCTCAGGTGTCACTCCATCACATATCCTTGGCCACTGTGGTACAGACCCTTACTCCCTTGTTAAAGCAGAATTTGATGATCCTTCATACAAGCTTTGCTCTCAAAGTCTGCAGTTGTGAAGGACTAACGAGCTTCATAGTATGAATCTGGGGCTCTGGTTAGTCACTCGAGTAGATCCTTCAGCCCTGTTAGCTGGTAAGCCACATGTTTTCAGTGTAAGAAATGCTTTCATTTAAAAGATTCCCAGCTCAATTGGCAGCTTCACCCACCGTTACAAATACTACAAGGGTGTGAAGCTGTCTGGAAGGTTTCCAAGGTTCCAAAGAAGTGAAAACGTGGCTCACTTTCCTGATGAGATATTTCTGACTGTTTGTATTCAGGACATTAAGCACCTGATGAAAGCACAAAAGAAATAGGCATTCATGACAGCTACTCTTCTAGCTACTGTAAAATTCTGTGATTAAAGTTAATAATCAGAATGACTGTAAGAAAGAAGCTGCATAGGAATAGAAAGCAAGTGTGGGATGAAGAAAGGAAAGGAGAGAAAGGGCTTAATTTGACACACTCCGGGTTGTAGAGCTGTGACTATGCCCAAAAGAGCATACGCAAGCTCAGAAAACAAACAAACAAAAAGTACTCTCTATGCATGGACCTATACCTACAGAAAAAGTGTATTTTTTTTGCATAAGTACATAAAAATATATGGAAGAGATACCATGTCAAGGTCGGAAAGTCATAGTGTAATATGTCCATACAGCAATAAAAAAACAAGTTATGAGCATGGCAAAACCAAAGTCAGTTTCACAAAGCAGTTCAATACAAAGGAAAACTCTCTCGATCCCTTTGCTATGAGGTAAGAAGCACTACACTCAGAGTTCTGGAAAGGTGAAGTTCTGTAGAGAATAATTCCTTACAAATGATGATGCAAATATCAGCAATTTCTTGGCGCTTTTAGAGGCCACAGAATTGTGTCAATGGCCACACTGGAGCAATGTACAGCGACTAGTGGGAGAGATGGAGCACTTGTAGCAAGTCCCAAGGAAATCAATTTTATGCTCATCAGGTAGTAGAGAAGAACGAGCTTCTCTGCAGTATACTACACTCTATAGTATACAGGAGACCCCTGTTACTAAGAGCAGTGAGCCCCAGCAGACTCACCTGCGTGGCCCTCCCTGGTTTCACCTCATATCTAGCCTTAAGATGGATAGCCACCTCACAGAGCTTGCAGCAGCCTCACCAGAGGTTGCAGGTCCATCATAACATTTCTAACAAATACATGCATTCTGGAAATTTTTCTTCATGCAGCTTCTCTCTCCACCTTTCTTTTTTTTCCCCTTCCTTTAAGTGCTTCAGAATCACCTGTGAGTGCAGTGGCACTTCATTCACATCTTTTTATGTCCACACTACCGTTTCAGTTAAATCGGAGACAAACGGAGGCATCCTGAAGGAGACTCCGCTTGTTACGGTCTGTGAGATCTTTCTTTTGTATGCTTTCCTGGATTATCTTGACATACTAACAACTCAGCTGAATAATAATTTGATTGCACATGGGAATTCCACATGAAATATAAGTGTTACTCTCTCTCCTGTCTTAACATATAAGAAAAATTACAGGATCACCAAGTCCACAATAAAAACTGTTTTGCAGGTGCTCTTTTTTTTTTTCTTTCCTTTTAAAAATATTTGCACAGAAGAAGTTTTCCTTGCTTTTGACTTGGTGAAAATACTTATCACAGTACTTTTTTAAAATGCAGGTTAACTCTCTTTCAAAGCTGACATTGCTCAAGCCTAAGGTTCAGTGAGGGGAAAAGAGACAAACAGTTTGATGCTAGTAGCCAAGTCTTTGTGCTGCCTGAGCACACTCATACCACAGCAGATAGGACCTCAGCAGGTCAAATGTTTTAAAACAATGTCCATATAATAGTAAATCTGTATAGGAAACAACACATTCTTTGATCACATGAGACACAACTTCTCCATTCCCTGAGTTTCTTGTGCTCAGATAACGTGACCCTGAAGGGCTAGTCTCACTGATTCGATGGGACAGCTCCCACTAAGTTTTGCCATTGGAGCCAGCTGTGGGAAACAGGTTATCTGAAACCATGTTAGAGTACCAATGCCTGAATCTAGGTTTTGTGATCACAATGTCATTTTGAGAAGATAAGGGAAAATTGAACTCAGAGTCCACATGCCTGTGTAAGGAACACATGCCTTGAAGTACTGACTTTTTTCAGCTATATTTCAGTGCTGTATAAGTTTTGTGTACATATAACATTAATTACATCTTTTTTTTTGTTTTGTTTTTAGAAAAAAAATAAAGGGCAGGAATCTTTATGACTTATAAAAAAAGAAACAATTATATCACCTCCTTCTCTACTCTTCTCTTTGACTTAAGCACACAACTCTTCAGCTGCAACACCTCTCTATTTTCTAAACCTTGAGGCTTCCCTGAAAGGTGAGAAAAGAGACAAGGTAGGTACACTGATCATCTGCTCTTGCAAACACAAGTGTAGGCCAGGAAATGGGGAAGGCTGATGAGATTCAGATATTTTATGAGATTCTTTGAAAAAAAATCATCTTCCTCATGGCAACCAGCTTGTTGAGGACATAAAAGCATTTCCTTCCCATTGCGGAAACTGTGGAGGAACTGGAGCTTTCTGGGGTTGTTCCTTTCAGTTCCCCAATGGGAGTTCATTTTCCTCCAAACAGATCTCGCCATGAACAATTGTGTACAATGGGGCAACAAAAAGTAGGAGAGAAGACAGCACAAAGAGTCCTGATGAATTCTCTGAATAACAATGTTAATAAAACTGGTATAAAAAAAAAGAAAAAAAAAAAACCCATCCCCACACACTTCCTATCTAGAAAAGGCCTAAGGCTCTAATTTTATACATGTGTTTTTACTCTTGCTATGTTTGAGCTGCAAAGCTGGTTCTCACCTGCTTTGCAGAACTGAGTCAGAGAAATGCAATCTGCCTCATTGATCTCAATGGCAATTCAAACTCTGAAGCCTAATTTACACATCAACATTGTTAATTATTTCATTGTTGAACAACTTAACAGAAAGAGCTCATTAATGGCTGCATATTCTGTTCCCTTGAAAGGACATCAATAACAACAGTGGGAGCAGAATACATTATCTAGGCTAAATACCACAGCCACTTTGTATTAAATAGAAAAAATGTTGCTCACAGATACCAAATGATACTTGTTCATTAAAGTTATCTGTCTTCACTGCTGCTCTGTAGAAGGACGATTCTATTCAACAAGACACAGCCTTAGATCCAGCATATTTTTGCTAATGAGATAGCAATAAAAATCCTTGTTTTTCATTTGAGAGACTCAAGTATCTAAATAAGCTACATAATCCTTTATGACATCCACAGTATTCTTGCTCGTGGCTGGCGAACACACTTTCAAATGAAAGAATGTCAGGATTTGATAGGATTGAACAGACTCCAGTTATGTGTATCGTGCTTGTGAAATGCTGATCAAAGTGAAAGGGCTCATAATTTTGGTGACACTAAAATGGCTATAATTAATCGTTAAAGATAACATGCCATTAAAATAAATGATAGCATATACATTGTTCTTTTGTGTAACTGTCTCTGGGGTGTTACCCAGCCAAGACACAGCTGTCTCTGACATAAAGTGCACTGACTTCTTGCTGAGTGGTACCTGTACGTATTGACACTAAGGCCAAAACATCACCACTATGCCTTGTGTTTGGGAGTCACTACCACTATCTTGTGACCTCAACCACCATTTCTTGCAACTTCAGTTAACTGCAGCTTCTGAAATGAGAGTAGACTGATGACAGTGTTCAAAGCAGGTTCCCTAGGTCACCATCACTATGAAATCTGAAATTTACTAGACCAGAATGTGGTTCTGCTGTGGCCCAGCTAGCTGGAAGAGCAGGATGAGTGCTCCCAGGTTAGCCTGCAAAATAATTTTTGGATGTTTGCATAAGTGGAGCACTAAAAATTTCAGGGACTCCAAACTCTGCCTATGCGTGTAAGAACTGCTGGCACAGATTTTCATAAAATAACCATAACATGCCGTGGGATTGTTTATGTGAAATCAAAACAACTTGAAGCACTGTAATTAACTGAGCTGCAAAGATGAGATGTGATGCAGTAGGATTCCTCCAGAAAATGTGTTTCTGCACCTAGCACTGCATTCTTGTGGAACCTTCTACAAGAGTCTTTGTAAGCATGAATAGGCTATAGGATCCCATTGCTGCAAGGATAGCATTCCAGACTGTCACTAATATAAAAATACAATGTATATGCTATTTAAGCTGTCTACATTGCTGTTCTTTTCTGGGCCTCAGAAGGATACAGCCTAAACAAAGTCCAAAGTTTGTCTAACAGACTCAGAAACTACACCACTCTAGAGACATTTTTCCATATGTTCTAGTTGAGATAATTTCTGAAGAGACATGCAGCCATGGTGACTCAAAACAGAAGTCTCACTAAGCACCTCACTGCTCTATGAATACTTTTTATTTTGTAATTTCACTTATGCTGGTCAGTAATCTTAATCTCCTTCCTTCCTCTTTACCTTTGATTTCTTTCCTACTGTGGGAGAAATCTACACTCTTCTGCAGATGTTCTGCAGAGGAAAAATCTTTTCTTCTACAGGAAGTGTAATTTTTCCAGAATCGGAGATAACATTGCATAGACTTGTATGGAGAAAGACTCTCTTAGTAAGAAGGAAAGAAGTCTGCACTATAGCATCATGGGCAAGAAGTGGATTTATTTATGTTTGAGGAGCCTTGCTTTGTATTTTTTTCTTTCATTTTTTTCCCTCATAGCAGCTGCTATGCAGATATCCCAGTGGAATTAGAAGGCTTCTTTTCCCAGTAGAAGCACTGGGAATGGCAAGAGTAATATTCTTCAACTGCATTACTGATTTACCCAATCTTTCCATATCAAATCTTTATTATATAACAATAAAGCAATTGGCATAGCATTTGACTGTTATTGAAGAATCTCTTGCATGCATAGGAGGACTTTTTTATTCAAACTTCAATTCTCATTTTGATGAAATGTCTCGATTTCACCGTCAAATTGTGTCAACAATTTCTTCTAACTGAGATTATTATCTCATCAGAGAAATGAGGTTATTGCTACTCTAAAAAATGAACTAAAACAGAGCACAAAAGCCTAGCTTTTAGATAAACAGGGATACAGGAGAATTGTTAAGTACACAAGATTTTGTAAAACTTGCAGAATACCAGTGGAAGCCCAAAGTATTTTTGAGTACCTTCCGCCTAACCTGCAAAAATGTAACCCTCTTCAAGGACTTTTTTGACCTCTCTCAACCAACGGAAAATACATCAGACCTACAGAACGAACAGAGTGAGCTAACCGTGTTTTACATCTGTTTCTGAAGCTAATCTCAGGGTCATAACTGAATCGAGCGTTATGAACCACAGCCTTTGTGATTCATTGCCTTCAACAATGCAAACTAAAGCTGCGTTTAATGATGTTGGGAAACAAACCTGTTTGAATGGGCCCAGCTGATGCAATATGTTGATGTTGTGGCTCGCAGCCCAGGCATGTGGGGACAATGAAAGTGCAAACCTGCAGCGCAATGGTCTGGCTGCATAAAAGAGACACAGACTCATGATGGGGGCACAGGACACTGGAGCCGCATCACATGTTCGGTTACTGAGGGAATCCTTCATCAGATATGGACAAAACCATGAGGCAGTGGTTTTGCCACTTATGTGAGTAGCCCTTATGTGAGTAGCACTTATGTGCTACTCTTATGTGAAATTTCAGCTGTGTTTTATCTGCAATAAAACTGCTCCAATCCAAACAATGCATATAAATATCACTTGTGCAGTATAAAGCCCTTGTGAATTGCTCATGAGAATCAGAGCAGCTTTTATTATGATCAAATGAAGGAAATACAAGAGTATAAAATATCAAAAAGGAATTCATGTTTTTCTCTAGTAAGCTCTTATTTTTAAGAATTCTGCAGAGTCAGAATATTAGACTCCGAATATTAGATCCAAGCCTTCTCATCTCAGATTTTGAGAGAGTTTGGGTTAGGATTCAGATTCCTAACTATGAATGCGTCCATGAACCTAAACAGGAACACAGTGTCAAAATCGTCCTGGATTTTGCAAGACTTAGTGGTCCTTCTCTAGTCTTTTATAAATATCAAACTTTTACCAGGATTCATAGTTCTTAAAATGTTAGTTCCGTTTAGTTTTTCTTTTTCTTTTGAAAGTCGTGTTTGACGCTCTAGAGAGGGTCCAGCGGAGAGCCACGGGGATGATTAAGGGACTGGAGCATTTATCATATGAGAAAAGACTAAGTGAGCTGGGCCTGTTTAGTCTGGAAAAGAGAAGGCTGAGAGGAGACTTGATCAACACGTTCAAATACCTGAGGGGTGATTGTAGGGAGGATGGGGCCAGGCTCTTCTCCGTGGTGGCCGGTGACAGGACGAGGAGTAACTTATGTGGAACCATAGGCAGTTCCATCTTCCTATGAGGAAGAACTTCTTTCCTGTTAGAGGGACAGAGCCCTGGAACAGGCTGCCCAGAGAGGCTGTGGAGTCTCCTTCTCTGAAGATCTTCCAAACCCGCCTGGATGCCACCCTGTGCCACGTGCTCTGGGTGTCCCTGCTGGAGCAGGGGGGTTGGACTGGGTGATATCTAGAGGTCCCTTCCAACCTCAAACATTCTGTGATTCTGTGAAAAGTCAGGTGCAGGTGTGAATTCAGAGCTACTGTCACAACAGTTTTAAAGTCAGAAGTAATTGGTGCAATAATCTTATAACTCAGGCTGCAAGATCTTGCCAAGTTAGTGGTTAAAACAAACACACCTCTGACATCATTTCATATCTATTTTTGAGTTCAGGATTTCAAATGATAGAAAATCCACCCTACCTTTTGCAATTTTTTTTGTTCAACATTCTTTATTTTTTGCGTTTTCTTTGTATTGCTTTTTTTTCTTTTGCTTGAATTCACAATCACAAAAGTTATGACTTTTCTTTGAAGACCTCTATATTGTGAGCAGCTGCCTCACCAAGCAGACATCTGTAGATCATGGTCAAGTTACCCTCTCACACTCCTTTTTGATGAAATCATCATACTCTTTAGCATCCTTAACTGAGTGTGAAACAATCTAGCATTTAGCACAGGCAGACACACATGCATAGTTGCTAAAAATAACAAATAATGCTATAATTTGAACACTTGCATTTGCCCCACAGTAGCATGTTCCCATATCCTAGGTCTATGAAAAAAAATGACATTAACATGAGCTCAGTTTTCCAAAATAAGAGAAACGTAAATGGAGCTCTTAGTAGATAATAAAATTTCATGAAATTCGTCTACTTTTGGGTAGATTTTAACTATCTCAAAAGAACTAAAGCATCATATCCTGTAATAAAAGTGACAAAGTGTGCCTGAAATAATTTTAAGCAGAGGTTTAACCAAGTTAAATAACACAATAGAGTAAAAGAGTAGCTGTATGCATAGTCAACACAGAGCCCAGAATGAATGAGTTTCCCCAGGTTTTCAGGGTCACCCTCAGCTGCGGATACTTGACTTTTTTTTTAAAGAATCAGCCAAGGGTCATGAGGCTGGGCTTTCTGGTCCTTGCTGGTTCTAACCAGAGCTGAAATATAAACTGAAAAGCATTCAGTTGTATATTATCTTGATCTCACACAACGCGGGGAAGTGAATGCTAGTTGAATTTACTTCAGGTTTGGTTGAAGATTTAGGCGAATGTTGGAGTCCGTTCCCACCGCAGTGACCTCTGCATGCTGCCAGCTCACTTTTTGACTTGCTTCTGGCCTGAGCAAAGAGCGTTCTTCCACGGATGACCAAGTGAGATCTCTCAGCAGCAGAAACGTGCCTGACAGGCACTCAGCGCTCACTGGCGCTTCCAGACATGTGGCACCTCTGCCATGGAGAATATATCACTGACTTCAGACACCAAGTGCGCTTTGTAAGCAGTTTATCCACCGCCTGAACTTAATCTTTACTCTTAGGCACTAAAATAGCAAACTAGTTGCAACATCCTCTCTACTTCTCTGTACTTTGGAAGAAATAAAAGCCATGATCACTTGTGCAGCAATAATTGTCTCCTACAAGCCAGTGACAAGTGAAAATTTGTGGTATCTCCTTGTACTGGGCCTATGAAGTAATTGGAAAATGATTGCCTCCATTTTACAGATGGAAAATTTAAATAAAAAGGAGATTGAATATTTGTTCAAACTTTTAAATCTCAGTTCAACGAATCTGGAACAGACTCTAGCTCCCCATTTTCCAACTGATGTTCATGACAAAATGATATCCTGTAATACATTCTTGTATAGGTCTGACAATCAGTTTATACATACAGCATATTTTATAACCAACATACTTTCATTGATGCAGATAGAAAGAAACTAAATTTCCTCTGAAGGCAGAGGAAAGCCCGTGCATCTGATAATTCCCACAGATAAGGCTCCAAGTTGTAGAGACTTGATGTGTATAGAGCTGATTCAGAGATAGAGGGGAATTACTCAGGAACAGTTTCTTTTTTTTTTTGCTGAATGATTACTTTTGTTGTAGCACAAACTCCATGTCTTTACAGCTCGTGTCAGGATCAAGCAAAAAAGGGGGTAAAGAATAATGGCTTATATTGGACCCTGGGCACACACCGAAACAGCTGTGATTTGCAGCCATTGAGAGAAACAGAAGCGAGTTATCTGAGAGATGCTCTGAGTTATATAGATTTCTGTTAGACTGGCCAGGTTTCTAATTCTCCTCAAAAAAAATGTTATCTTCATATCCTCATCACACCACAGATAGCTCTGTGCAGTGTGTACATCAGTGGTGATGGTGCAGAGCTCTCTGCAGACGTCTTGTCTCCAGCGCATAAGGACGCTGCCTGCGGAGCAATGGGAGAAATCCACCCTATTATCTTAGCTGAAACACAAATGTGTCTAGACAGGAAAAGGAGTAAATACACCTCAGCTAAAACAGAAGATGAGGAAGAAGAATTAGCCTAGTATCCTAGCCAGTCAGTAGCAAACACACTGCACTCCATCAGCTGACCTGCAGGATTTAGATTTCCATTTTAATTCCCTGAGCTGTACATAGGAACACCAAAGGAGTTCAGTATCTGGGTAGACTGGATGTTCTTTTTACTTTAATACTTTCATATTTTTATAGTACTCTAGTTCAATATCATGGCAGCTAGGTCAAGCACATATCTTTATAACAGAAGAGTATTGTGCATGAATTAACAAACCATACTTATATTTGATCCTTTTGTCTTAGTACTTGATTTTCCACCCTTTTACTTTCATTGCTCAAGAATCATTTGACCTAAAAATAAAAAGGAAATGAGGCTGGTTAAAAGCTAAGAGTTTTTGGAGAGCAGCTGTCTACCTGTGCTATACTTTAAATCACATTCCCATTAATTTCTGACACCTCAATGATATAGCAAGGAACTGATTCAATTCTCTGTTTAAGCCAATAGTAAATTTCACTCCATCTTCAGAGACAGAAATACCACTCCGTGGGGAAAAGAAAAATGAAAGGACACATTCTAGATGGCAGAGGCAATAGTTTCATTCATGACAGATGTGAAAAATCAATTGACATTTTCGCTGCCTGCCCTCTGTTACAAACATCTGCAGAGAAAAGAAGGCAAATTAGCAAAATGTATCCTTTTTTTTTTTTGAACTTAGGTTCATTTAGGGTTGCAGTGCTAGTCCTAGGCTTGTTCAGAGAAAGGGATGAGGCAAAGCTTTATATCTCCGAATGCAGCTGAGTTGTACAGAGCTATGAATGAATGTTAGGCATCACTGTCTATCTTGTGTGTATGTGTACACACAACTTGAAATTAAATTGGATGTAACTGGAACAAGCCTATGGTATTCTACACCCACATTTTGCAAGAGGTGGTGTAGGTGGAGTGATACTAGACTGCTAATGATGATAGTGATTAATGTTTGCTGTTTAGAAAAAGCAACTGAAACTGAAATACCCTGAACAAATAAAAGTGTTTAAGTTGCAGCTGTGACAGAGACTTGATTAGCTCTTATCAATGTGTTTCTTCTAACTGTCACAACATAATCTGAAAGCAGCTGGGTCACTCGGTAGGGTTGAACAAACCCTATTGTCAGTCTGTTCATGCAAATTACACCCACCTCATCAGACCCAGAGAAAATGGTTGGCACATGCTGACCAAAGGTTCAGCATAATTGTTCAGTGCTGTTTAATATGCAACTATTAGCACATCTACTGAGCATGTGGTTTGACCTTTAATCTCTGTAGCTGTGAGGGAAGAGCAAGGGAATATCTAGAGACATTTCACTATTTACTGTGAATCATAAAAACACCAGAATGGGTCTTTTGGATGTGTTTATACTTTCTCTTCCAGTTTATTTTATCACCAAAATCTCCAGTCATAGCACCAAGAAAAAGGAGACTTGCTTTACTGGAAAATATTTAACACACTTGTAAGTGTAAACAGTCATGGAAACTCTGCAAAGGCACGGGTTCCTTCTTTCGCAGTACAGGTATTTGCTTGCATTCAGAGTTACCTCATCAGAGACAGGAATGATGTTTGGTTGCGTGCTCTTTCAGAGGTATGCATTTCTCTGACGCAAAAGAAAATCACAGCTGTGCTTAGACAGCTGGAGGATGAGTTTTGCATTCCTTCAAAAGAAGGAATCATGCAGGTGGCACTCTTTCCAGCTGTCCAAAACACTGCTTGTGTTTTGGCAATTTGTTTTTTGACAATTTTGGCAAATTGTGTTTTGGCAATTTGTGTTTTGACAATCAGTGTCCCACCATTACCACCAAGGCCTTCAGTGTGATTAATTGATGTGCAAACGGAGCTTTGTTCCATGAAAAGTCTATGCTTTTTCGAAGTAATTGAAATAAATAGATTTCTTAGAGAAACAATAAAAAACAATACTAATCCACACTAAACTGTCAAAGTTACAGCTGTAGCCAAATGGATTTTGGCTGACATTTATGACAGATTTAAACAAGTCTATTACCGTTAGCCTGACTGCAAAGATGACCAAGATGCAGAAGACTCAAAACTAATGTACATAGCAGTTTCACTTAAATAATAATTATGACAAATATTCCATGAAGGGTACCAGGAACCATATTTTCCCTAAACTTCTTTGCAAAACTTAGAAATGGATATCTTCCATAAACCCATTGATAACGGACTACGGGAATTAGTATAAGACTTCATAACTTCTGTCTATCTAGAAATATTCCTGTCAGTCTTATTTCTGCTCCTAATTTTGCTGAAATTATGTATGAGGCCACTAATGAGATATACAGCACTGAGGCACTCTGAGTTTTGCAGTGAGACACTTAGGAAAAGTCCAAATTATGTTTTTGTCTGTGCACCTCCAGTCCAGGTTGGAGTTAGTGGTGGATTCACCACTGTCTTCAGCGCATGCTAAGCACGTAAAATCACATATGCGTAGACTACAGTAACAGCCCTATAGCTGTAATGGTACAGAAAGGTAGAAGATTGCAAACATTGCTACTGTAGGCAAGCTTGGGAGGACAAGCATAAACCAGATTTTGCAGTAGGGTGTTTTCTGAGCTGGCTGTGGCTCCTCCAATGTCCTGTAAGTAGATCAGGAGATGGCCAGTTACAGCTAGGTTTGGTGTTCCGGTCTTGTCTATAATCCGGGTAGGATCAACAAGGGGTGTGTTGTGAAGGAGGAACAAGCGGAGCATAACGACTCTTAGGATCTTGGTGTATCCACAGCCTTCAGAGATTAATGCACAGTAATGTATTTTCAGAGTGTCCCCCCGAAACTTCAGTGTGGAAAGGTTCTCTAGAGTTCAGATGTGAACTATAACGTGTCATGCATGTGTCAACAGTTGTTAATTTTTGGTGAAAGCTTTGCTTGCTAAACTGTTAAGTCAGCCTCATTTCACGTGGCTTTCAGAAACTGATGTGATAACAAAAATTCTGCAAGAGGTTTCGTGTGAATTCAGCATGCATGCAGCTTCTGTTTGGCAGATCACACGCACAAGTGATACAATGCTGGCATTTGAAGGTCTACCTCCTCCCCTCCTAATGTAGTTACTATATAATCTAAAAAGAGTATAAACCAAAAGACATCAGTGAAAGCTAGTTATAACTAGGTAACTTCACTGTGAAACAGGTGCTCCTTTTTCACAGTACTGTCTCATATAGTCCTAGAGAAGATATGATACAAAAAGAGTAGTTTCTTTTAATATTTAGAGTCCTTCAATGTTACTGTGCTTCAGTGTGTATTACAAAAAAAAAAAAAAAAAAAAAAAAAAGATCAAGAGTGCGTAGGGGCAGTGAGAGTTCTGAGTATCCCAGTTTCTGAGAATCCATTTTGAGATCCTACAAAGATCCCTGACGTATGAAGGGTGTTTCTTAACTTCTGCAGTGTTCTTTAAGGAGAGCTCAATGAGCATTTGCCCAAGAAGAGAGGTGCCTGAAATTGTTCATCACTTCTGAAAACTCAGCCAATATCAACATATACAATTAAAAGAAGTATTTATATAAAACTGTACTTTCATACATTAAGAATCCGTATAATAGTCACAGTTCACTGACACATTGAATTAAAAAATAAATCCACCTTCACAGAAGGATGGAGCTGAAAGACTTGTAGCATTTTGGTGATGTATGATAATGTGAAAGCAAAGGTAAATGGAACTAGAGTTGAAACTCTGGACTTTCAGTTCTGGAAAAAACAGGCAACAGTGATCACAGACGTGTGTATGCAGATTTCTGAATTTCTTCCAGTTATAGTAATCAGATTTTAAAATTAAAGATTTTAAAGGTACTTTTCTTTTTAGATATATGACATTTATCTTAACAGAGTCTTACTCAACAGCTTCATTGTTTCATGCATTTCCCTTTGGTGCTTTGAAAAGAAAGCAAGTTTGTTCTTTTCATCTGTAACCATTCCCTCAGTAGCTGCCTTTTATTACATAGAAAAAAAAGGATTGTGTTGCATTTCTGTATGCATTAAGCTTTGTATGTAGCTATATTTTTATTTCTGTAAATGTATTTTGGTGTTTGGGGATTTCTTTTGATGAAAGGGCAGCTTTTTAATCTGAAATATCTTTATCTCTCAAAAAGCTTTTTTGACTGTGGGCTACACTCAGGGAAAAAAAAAGCCTTAGGAACCTAAATGCTGTCATCGGTAAAAATGCTAGATTTTAGATGTCTATTTTCTAAGATAAAATTTGCAATTCTAGATGCATAAGTAAGTAGCCAGTTACTTCTCAGAGTTAGACCTGAGAGAGTTAGATTTTTCAAAGTGAGAGTAACCAACATGTTGAATGGAGAGAGAGAAATCTGCTGGCATCATCTATTTAACTCATTCCTTTAAAGAGTGGGTTTGGAAAAGCATCTTAGGGAAAGAAGTGCCTGTTTTTGTCTAGTAGCTCAGGGTTCGTGATAAATGTTTGAAGCATAAGACATCTTGGTTTAAAGGTCTTCCTCAGACTACAGAGAATCATAAATGCATCTCCTACTTTCCACAAGAATACCCAAAGTAGAGATGCTTGCTGTTAAAAGCAAGACATTCTCCAGAATCAGACTTTTAGCAGGTAGAGAGAAGATATTGGTTCCCTCCTCAATACAATGGTGCTTCATCCAACAACTGCTTAACCCAGAAGTGATCCCCAGAGCAGTAAACAGAACCCAAGGATCATCTAACCTGGAGGAGCATTCAAGCAGGTTACTCTATTTTGCGCTTGCTCTTGCAGTGACATGCCTCAGAAGGAGGCACCAAAGGCAACCTTCACTTGCCACAAATATATTGCAGAGTAGTTGGAAGATGGGTTGGGAGTGAGTAGTTTTTCTCCTCCTACTAGACCTGAAAATATATTTATAAATCTAAAGTCCTGGGTTTCTTCAGGCATCTAGTGTTTGTAAATTTGAACAATAATACCTACATGAGTATTTGTATTTGAACAATAATACCTATATAAGCTACCTGGTCTTAACACTCTTTGAGTGGCTCCTACTGCATTCTTCTGAAAACTACTTCTGAATGCTAATCCTTCCTGAGGGTTCAGGAAAATAGATTTAGTCTTTTCTTGTGTTTTCTATTCATTTGCCTCTTGAGGCATGTTCTCTGCAATGATGAAATATTTAATTGTAGCAAGGGATTATGTTCCAGAAGACAAATGTTATAGTTATAGTCAGGTGCTGTCACAGCCCACCTAAACCATTTCTTAGATTTGTCACACAAGCTTTTCCTTCCTTCCTTCCTTGCTTCCTTCCTTCCTTCCTTGCTTCCTTCCTTCCTTCCTCCCTCTCTCTGTTCTTAAATTATTTTATCTATAGATATGTTTTTTTTTCTCTCATGTTGCATGGAAAAGGAAAAAACACATTTTTTTCACATGACAGCTCACTACTAAGGATTTCTTTGGGAGGTTTCAGAATCATTTCTGAGTCCCTGAAACTGTTCACTTCTATCTTATGAAAGTCCCATGAGCCTGACTCTCACTGCTTCAAGATTCAAATATCTCTTATAGACATCAGATGTGATGACTCTCCCAGAGAGCTCTTTATCTGGAAAATGTAATGCCATTTTTTCCCCCAAAAAACTAATTCCCCAGCATATGCAAACACTGGGAAAGGATATTAAAATCAGTGTCCTCATTTCCCACAAGGCTCCAAAATAATTTTGAAACAGTGTCACTGCCATGCATTCAAGCAGATTTTTTTGTTTTAACCACGATGTTGAAATAGTGTGGTTCAATATAGGCCATACAAATTATTTCTGTAGCTGTACTGATGCCATGGAAATAATTATCTATCAAAGGAAATGGTCAAAAAAGTCGTCTCATCATGCATCTCAAATCTAGATAGTGCATTACAGAAACTCTTTCAGAATATCCTATATTGTCTATTCAGCGGGGGAAAAAGATTTTGTAAAATGGAAGGGGTAAATTGAATATAGAGAATTGTACTATATTAAGATAGGAGACACTGAGGAGTCCGGGGATCTGGGAATTGCATTAAATTACCTAAAATGAGTAACATGTGCTATATTAACTAACATTATAATAAGATTTACAAAATGCATGGCTTTGCCTCTGAGGTCTTAGTCAATTATAACCTTGCTGTGCAACATGGAAAATCCTAAACCAAGGGTTATCTGGAAGTTCTAAAGAAGAATAGGGATAGCTATTTATAAACCGCAAAGGAATACAGCAGTTACAGCACAGTCCAAAAATTGACACTAACAGCAAGACAACAACAAAATTAGTCATTGTATTAATCATACTGATCAATACATTTGGGTGTCTTGTAACATCTGCAGCCTCTTGTGATAGACAGTTGCATAGAGAGTTACCCAGGTTAGAAATAAGGTTTCCTTTATGGAAAACGTTTTTGAATCAGAGATGCATTTCTAGAGGGGAAATGATATACAAGACTTGCTGATGCTCAGAAACACAGGTTAGGCAGGCTATCAAATAGCCCCGGGTGGAGGCACACATGGCCCCAAGGAGGAAGCCTTTAGGAGGAAGAACGCCAAGGAGACTCCAGCTCAGCCCTTCTCCCCCTGCAGTGCCGCTGCTGAAGGTCCCTGCCCCACGGCACAGAGGCCTCGTGTAGCTGCTCCTGCTCTCGGCACCCCTCTCGGTTTTATGGACAAGATTAAATTTTGAGTCATGCTTAGGTATCCCTCAACTGCGGTGTTAGAGGCCTTGTGTTTAGCTGTCTGTATAAGGTCTTACATGTGCATATATGAGAGCTGCTTTATCTCTAATGTTACCGTTTAAGAGAGGAGTATTAGCTGCCCGTCAGATCGTTTTCTTGAGCTGGTCTCACAGCTCAAGAGTACAGCATACTCCTTTATTTATCTACTCTGGCATACTTAATTACCTTTAAAATGAGCGATTCTAGGTAATGATTACAACATGAACAATAAACAGATCAGAATTAAATGATCAAATCCAATACAAAAGAAAAGTAACTCCGACTGTCATTATTCAGCATCACCTTTCAAAACCAAATAAATTTAATTCAGTGTTAGGAATATGCACTCTCTGTGCAAAGTACATTTTGGTTATTCCTGCTCACCTTCTTCGGCACAAGGTATTAAATATTGCCAAAAATAGGATTCTGAAAAAATAGGGATTTTTTTTTATTCTCTTGATCTTATATTTCTGAATACAAGCTAATCAGAAATGAGCACAGAATGTCTTGCACGACAGAACAAAATTTATCAGAAATTTTACCTAATTTTTCTGTGTCCCAAATTCCTCACACTCATTGTGCTGTGGATTGACTAGTTACTACAATCAGTATAGATTTTTTTTTTTTTAATTCCTCTCATTATTTACAAAAATGTTTTGGTCTCAGAATGGACAAGGTGCTAAATAAAACTGTACTGGAAAAGGAGAGAGGGAGAGAGATGTCATTTTCAGCTCAGCTGTTATGCAAGCCCAGTGAAAAGTATATTGAATTATATTCCAGACATAGAAATCCTCAGAGAAAACACTTGGCAATTAGTTTTTTTCAAATACGAAATATTTGAATTATTTTTAGTAGTGTTGAATCAGCATCCAAAAAGGATGAGAATGTGTTTTTACTTTTTGATATTGACTTGTCCAATTACTTTGCCAAATGTATGGCACTTGAACAGACCCATGATAGATGTACAAATGCCTGAGTGCCCTCACTGCGTATTTGTAAGGCAGATGATTGATGTATCGCATCATTTCTTCAAGTCATGGAACTGATTTATTTGCTCTGTGCTATAGACATTCGCTTTGTCAGTTGGGACCGCAAAACCCCCCACAGGCAATTGTCTGCTATTCAGTCTCTGCCATTCAGTAAAATTATACATAATTTTAGCCTGTGCGTTTACAAACTGTGCTTTGCCATTTCCATCTGAAAACATTTTTGTGTTAAACATTTTCGACTCGTCTAAATAAATATTATCCATAATAACCCTATATCAATCCATTATAAAACTATGAAAGTACATACTGCATTTATATTTAATCCTTGAAACAAAGCCTGTTCCCACCTCACTCACTCGCACTTTCACAGCTGCCTCTCACAGCTGCAACAGAGAAAACCAAGATTGCTTTCCATATTGCTAAAGCTATAGGATTTGCAGGAAAATCATTTGAATCATTTGTCTGTGGATATGCACATGAACAAATTCCCAAACTACAGATTGGCAGATGCATAAGTCTGTGTGTATGGGCAGAGATGTATATTCAAATGCACTCAATTCCAAATTCCATCAAAAAACCATTAGTGACACATTTATATCAATAGCTGAAAGAGCTTTAGTGCAGCCAGCTAGAAACAACTATTTAGGAAATAGCTGTAAGCTACAGTAGTGAAACTGAGTTTTCCATTTAAGAGTGTCATTTTGCAGACTTAAGCTACAACTTTGACTTATGATGACCTAGAAAATATAAAATTTCTGCAGCCAGAAGTTACTAAATAGAATGAAAAAAAATATCTTCTTTAATGCTCTGATTGCTCTTATTGAACCACTTTTACTCTTCTCAATCTCTCTCTACCTTTCAGACACTCCTATAATTAATTTCTGGAGCACAGTGTTATGGATGATTTTAATGGTATGTGAAAAAAAATGGAATCTATGGAGCTCTAGTATCTATGAATTCTAAAGTGAAATTAATTGTAATATAAAAATATTTCTTTTACTGGTTTAAATATCTTGTTTTGTTTTGTTTTTGTTTTATTTTGACAAGGAATCATCCTTGTCAATATGGTAGAGAACATTGACATCAGCCTTGCCCAGTTGTCTGATTCTCCATATGATACTTGCATGAACACAAGGTACAGTTCCCAGACTCAGTAGACTAAGTTCTCCTTCCCCTCTTTTAGGAATCATAGGACCAAGGCAAAATATAGTGTAACCAAATGTACAGGCAAGATCATTTTACCCATAAATATTAAACTCCAGCTTAAAGTTAATTTGACTCTTCTGTTTTGACAGGCACTTCCAGATGCCTGTAACTGTTGTTTAAAACCTGCTTGTGATATTCCATCTTTTATGCATTATTATACATCTTACTGTCATTTTATCTGTGGTGTGTATCTTAGCTTAAACAGAAGTTTTTTATTTCTCCTTCTTAGAGTTATTTCTACTATTTCATTGTTGGGATACTCCTTCTCCAGTATTCAAAGGGAGAAATGTTTTTAAAATGAGTTTAATAACATGTTTACTTTCTTACTACTGCCTAAACAGTTTTCCTTGGTTGCAGTGAAAGACAAAAGGGAAACCAAACCACAGAGAGATGGTCTTTGCAGATATCTGCTGCATGGGTACACTAGAAGTCCCCTTCATTCCAACATAAGACAACAAGGTTTCCCTGCTAAAAATCAGCTTGATCTCTAGGCTTAATGAACTAGGGCCTCTTGGTCTCTCCTTCTTTCCTTGACAATCGCTTTCCAAAGGACCCCATATAAGAAGGTCTATTCCAGTCACTTCAAACTGGGCTGCATTAAATAGATTAAAGGAGTTTAATAAATAGATTAAGGCAAAATTTTGCCTTCAGAGCTTTTCCCTGGCCTTTGGTGCCCTGGCATGGCTGGTCTGATCTTGTCCCATCCCTCAGTCTATCAGGCTCTCCAGGCCTGTCAAGGGCAGTCGGTGGAGCCTGAGCAGGAACGGGCAGGGACCTGTTGCAGCAGAGCTGCCTTGCTCCCACCATACTCATCACCAGAGGGGCAGAAGCAAATTCAGCAAATCCATCATTCCTGGTCTTGCATTTCTCCACACGTGGGTAGAGGATCTCTTTTGCTGAGGTGGGGGCTATACCTGCTGACTTACATTACACTACCCTGGGGGCACCAGGCCTGTCCTCTGGAGTCATCGGTTAATTTAAGATGCTGCAGTGTGTATCGAGTAGGTGTAACTATTCCATCAAAGTATATTACGATATTTCTGTCCCTATCAAGTGTAACCTGCCATCAGGTTGTTAAATTGCCTGGGTTTATTAGAGCTTCCTGTAGCCCTCTTCAGTTTTGATTTCCCTGAACCGCCATGATACCATCAGACCTCCTATTTTTCTTTGTGTTGTGTTTCCTTGTAGCATTTTTCACATATGCTGGTTCCAGCATTAGTTGTCCCATACTGGGAGTCCCTTCAAGATTTCCATTTTCTCTCCAGGGCATGTGCATCTGTTTGTATAGTAACTATCATTGATGGTTGTATAAATCAAAAGGCATCTCATTGTCAATATAGATGATTTTTTTTCAAATTGTGAAAAAATCATCTTCCTCTAAAAAGCCCAATCAGATCTGTAACAAATACTTTATGGAAGCTATTCATATATTTCTTTTTTACCCACCTCCACAATTTTATGGTATTAGTATGTGGGGTTTTTTTCATGATGGTCCTTTACACAGCATTTCTCAACTGTAATATACTCCTACCCCATGTGGTGTGGAGGATAATAAAACCTTATATTTGTAAAAAAGAACCCATCTGAATTAAGTACAATTCTCTCAGGTAATCACCCATACTCTTGTATTAAAACAAACAAGCAAGCAGATAAGTAAACCTTCATGCTATCATTGATTTTCTTATCTTTTTACAAAACATTCCTCATGTCTGCAAGAGATGAGGATCAAACCTGATATAAGTGCTGAAATCTGACTGAAATCAAGATTTTATCTACATAACAGTAAAATAAATCCCTGATATGACCTAAGAGTGTCTTTGAAAGTAATTATCTTCCCATAAATTATCAATAACTTTTCCAAAAAGGTGATAGTGTCCACGTCACTGAAATCCTGAGCAAGATTTTTCTAACCCTCCATGAGAGACACTGGGCCTAGGTCTACAGGAGGATGGAAAGAAGCTGGGGTTCATCCCCTCCATAGGGAATTCCCTCCACCTTGTTTCCATGTGGGTTCCAGGGCAGTGTCACTGCCAGCCCCACAGCCACTGTGGGAGAGGCTAGACCATCGTGCTAGCCTCGCACATCAGACCTCCCCACAACAGACCTGATGTAGGAACATTTCCCTCCTGAGGCCACAGGGCTCAGCACTGGGTACTCAGTGATGCTCCCAGCACTTTCAAGTCACATTCCTCCAAACTTGGGTATTTGATTGTTCTTTCCCCCCATCTCTTTCCTTAGCTAGGGGTAACACAAGGTTTTGTTTAGAAAGAAAAGACAAACCTAAACATTTGGGACTTTCATCTCCTACAAAGATATGTTTCTGTGATGCTTCAGGACAAATACCAGCTGATATATAGGCAAGCAGGACTGCACTTAGCCTTTTGGAAAAAGAGGAAAGAACAGAACAAGCCCTAAACCTAGCTGTTGGCTCCATTTGGAAAAAAAAAAAAAAGAACTCACTAACAAGGTCTGCTATTTTTTCTTATTTAGGGAAAGGTCTGAAACAAGGGCATAATATTACAGTGCAAGTGATTTATGGGTATAATTCAGAGTACGAGTGTCTGTTTTTTTTTTTTTTTTAAGTGAGCATGTTCCCCCCGTAGTAATGTGGCCTGGTAAAGCCTTACCTGAGAGATTTAAAGTATACCTAAATTTCTCCGTGTTTATCTCTCCGATTTTGTCAGAAAATTAAGCAGATTTTAAAGGTTATTTGCCTGTTCTTTCAAAAACTGCTTATTTACACACTATAACATACAATGCCACAATTTTGTTTTGAAAGGAAATATACCCTCCTCACCAAGCTGATGAATTTTACATAACTTGAAGTGCGTAGATACATATGCAAATGTGAGGAATGGTTATTATAAATCATTACCCTGGCAGTAGTCTAAAGCCCAAGGGCTTCAGCTGTTATACTGGCAGAGCAGATAGAAGGTTCCATAGAATTAATCCGAGTCATGTGGATTACAAGAAATACAGTGTACAAGAAACAATAATATACCTGTGTAAATCTTATGAAAATTTGCATGATTTTCTGGCAAGGCTTTGAAAATTATCTAGTCCATTGTACTGGAAAGTGTCACTGCATACACGTTATTTTAAATATTTTCAGTTGCAGTTATGTTAATCAATTTAAAGAATCTACTACATAATTAACATCACAGCAAATAAGCAATAAGGTTTAAATATATATGTGTGTATATATATAAGTTAGAAATAAGAGTAGAAACAGACTCCTCTTCCCATGAATTTTGATATCCATTGGTAGTCCCTGTTTTAACTGGCAGACGATTTTCAAACCAATCAGACATGTCTCAGATGTATCAGATAAAGCTTGTTGCCTTGAATAAACCTTTAATAATATTTCACAGCTGATTACTCTGTGAATAAATTTGCCCTTGAGTGGAAGGACAGGGTTGGTGGTATCCTTAGACATGATTGTACTGGGGATGGCACAAAGAAATGAAAATCTGGGTAGCAGTACCTGGTGACAGTATTAGAAAACAGGGAAGGAAGAATAATGATGAAAAAAGGAGACAGTTACCTACTGGATAGAAGTGGCGTACCTCGAGGTATCTGCAGATTTTATGGAGACCATATTTTGTCCTCCTCCCCAAAATACAGAATATCTCTATTTGAGGTAAGTAGTTTAAAGGAAGTTATTGCACACTTATATGGTTTGTGCCGTTTGCAACAGCATCTTACCCAGCAGCTCTCCTGAAACCTGGAAAAGGTCAGATACAGAGCTCCTCCAGTCTCTATTATTAAAAGCCTTCTGTGTGGTTTTGCTGTAGAGAAAGAGGCAGTGACCTTACATTTAATCACATCAAAGACCGTGTGCCATAGCGTAGTTAAAAGACTTCTTATGCACGATAGCTTTATCCAAGGAGGAGCTTGCCAGACTGTGCTATTCCTAGAGCAGCATGCAACATACCCCTGTGCCGCAGGCTCCAGCTGCTGACTCAGCAACCGCTCAGCAGATTCCAGGCCAGGGGGCTGTGGGGCTGGTGCTTCAGCTCTGTGCACGTGCAGACCTAATGGAGATCAGCTGGGAGGACCCGCAGCTGCTCGGGGCAGCGTGTGGCTTACAGCAAGGCAAAGGATTTGCAGAATCCCCCCGCCTTTGGTGCTTTCATTTTTTTAATGCTTCTGCATGAGAAAAATCTAATCTCCTATTAATAGAGGAAAATGGAGGAGTAATTGGTTTCTCAGCTCATGTGAATTTCACCGAAATGCCTTTGCTGCGTTTCTAAAGTGCACAGCACCTCCAATTTTTGCCTCTTGTTTGAATTTTTTTTTCTGCCTGTTTAAAGATGCAGCAGACATATCGCCAAGAAAAGTATTTTTACTGTGATCTTTGTAATGTTGCTCTGATAAACACTTTGTAGGCTTTATTCTGCTTTGTATTTGGAAAGAATCTGATTTGCTTACTTCCAGCCCTTGCTTTTATGCTTCTGCAACTCTTTCCTTTTTGATGTGTATCTTCTTGACACTTTTATTAGAATGGTTCGTTCTGGGCACTGCTTTCTTTGCTGGTATTTGGCTGTTCTCTGTGCAAGTTCTCTGTGTAAAAATTACAAAAATTTTGAATCTTTCATACTCTGCCTCAGAAAAGCCCCTTCTTGGTCCCTCCATTTCGGTCTTTACAGCTTAACCACCATTATCTGTGTGCAACTGCCCACTACTAAAGCAGAAAGACATTGTTTTTTATAAAAAAAAGGGGGGGGGGGGAAACCAGCATGACTGAAGGCAAAGCTTAGTTTCCTTTCTGTTTAAATTGATTGCTAGCTCAGCACCTCTTGTTTTGGAGAAAAAAAATGTGCTTGGAGGGTCTAGGAAAAAAAAAGTCACTGTTTTTCCACTGCTTTGTTAAGGTCACCTCTCTGTACCTCGGTTTCTGTAAAACAGAAATACTCCCTGCTTAGGGCTGTTGCTAATCTGCTCAAACACTGAGAGACTAAATCAAACGACTGCTGTGAAGGCCCTTTTGTTTCCTGGGTGATACATGGATATCAAAGTTCAAGGAAAGCAGGGTCCCCTCATGACAAACAACCTCCGTCGTCCGCATCTTGTGTTTCCGAGCGCTCCCTCTCCCTGAGGGAAGAGCTGCCTCCTAAGCACAGACTCCACGTGCAAACATGCAAAGTGCCCCGTGAGGAAAGACTGTCTTACTTTGCTGCTCCTGTGGCCTTCCCAAGAGCACGATCCAGCCTCCTGCGGAGCGATCCCTCGTGGAAAAGGGTGGTCGCTCAAGCACGTCTGGCACAGGGAGGGCTCGAGCTCCGCGTCCCCTTGAGGCAGGTGCATCACGGTGGAACCCGGGTACTTGAGGCTGGCGCTGGGGTGTTTCTCAACGCTGACCATGGGGCTCTTAATCCACCGTCGTACCTGCCAACACAGAAAGAGTTTATGGATGCCCTCTGTCTTGTCCCGCTTTGTGGCAGAAGCTGGGAAGGTTAGCTCAGATAACGTGTAGCATCAGGAACAATTGAATAGGAGGAAGCAGTAGGCTGCCACGTAACATAGCCATACTCTTTGATGTTGAGAATCACTTGTTTCTTTGAGCAAGTCTACCATAAATTTGGATTTATCTGTGATAACAGGTTTTCTGGGCTTTAGAGCTACTAAAGCAGCCAATAGTCAGATAAGGAGAGGAAGACAACTACCAAGTTTCAAGTACTCCTAGCCAAGATAGCTTGATAACCCTTGTTTAGAGAAAGCACATGGTTTTCCCAGCTATACAGTTGTAATCCTATAACCTTTCTGCAGTCCTTTTTCAACGGAAATCCTCTCTGGTTTCCCACAGCATGTCAACGTTTTCTGTGCCCATCCTCATTACACTAAAGGGTCTATTTCTCAGGCTGACCAGTCCAGAGTTTTATCCCTCTGACTCTCCCAACCTGTTTTCTGCTTTCTCCTTGTCTCTGCAGGGCTCTGCCTAGGCTGTACTGCAATGTAGTCCCAAGAACACTATTTACAAGCATAAAACATTGTGTTCCTCAGGGCATGATGTCAGCCTTGTGCACACACAAGTTTTTTTCTTCCTTTCCTTGTTGCAATTGTCTCTCCTCTGCTGCGTGAGTCAAAAGTACTTGATTTCTGATAAGGTGAGTGAGGAATCAGAGACTATTTGAAGCTCTTTTTCCAGTTCATTTTGTATTATAAAATCAAAAAGAACAGTGCATGATTTGTACTATATTTACACTTGGTCTGTTCCAAACACAGTTGACAAACATACATTTATCACCATTGCTATTTACACTGTGTTTTAAACACTAAAGATGGGAGTGTATCAGGATATTTGTTATCGGTACAGAACTGGAAGGCTGAGATAGTCAAAGCTGACCACAGAACCAGCCTACTCTTGCAGTGAGGTAAACTATTTGCTTTGCAAGTTTAAAGCTACGTATTTGCAGGAAAGTGGGGTGGGTCAGTGCTCACTGGTAGAACTGCACTGACTCATTCTCCAACGCAGAATCTGTCTCACTTGGCTTCCACAGAGAGGGAGCCAGAAAAAGCATTTGGCTTCAGCATAGCTGTGGTTCATTAGCAGAAGTTATTTGCCATTAGAGGATGCTTTACATCAGGAAAATAAACATTTTACATTAGCCATGGACATGATGCCAAATGTTTGGTTAGCAATGGAAGTCCAGATCTCAGCAATTGGTTACCAAGATCATTTATGAGAAACAAACAGAATGACCCATATCAAACCAGCCTTGTTCTGGTGACTCCTCAGTGAATGGTACGCCCACAATTGCCCTGCTATGCTGACCTATGAGAAATCTCAAGGTTAGAGATTGCTTTTTTTTTCTCCATGGAAACCAAGCAAATAGATGTCCTTTTGTGGGTAAATGTGCCACTTCCCACTGCTTACTCTATCTGCATTTTCTAGAAAAATGGCTTTGGAATCATTTTTTTCCAGGACGTTAAGGGTTTTTTTTCTTTTTAATCCTTCTCTCTCTCTCTCTTTTTGCAATTCTTTAATTCCTGTACAACAGAGAAAAGTAATTTGCTAACCAGACTAGTCCTTATCCAGACTTACCAGCTTCAGGTTGGTAGGTCAAAGTTGTAGGGGAAGGAGTTATTTTTTTGATTTTGTTTCAATATACATATTTTGAAACCGATCTTTTGACTCTACCAGATTTTAAACACATTTATTTTGCCAAACATAATTGATTCTATGATTGTTAAGCACATCATTAAATATATTACTCTTCCCAAGTAAATTCATGGTTGTGTGTCTTGATCTAATTCCAAAACTTGGTATGTTGAAAAGAATAATTATGATCCTGGACAAAAACCCTTACTTGATTTTCCAATGTAGTTTTATTACAGGAACCATATATAATGTATTGAGGGCAGTACATGACTGTTCATTTTTGTCCCTTTTAAGTTAAGCCTGGTGATCAGTTAAGTGTTTTTCTGAGCTTGTTCTGCCTTTATTTTTTCAAGACAGCCTTCATCTTCAGCAATGCAATTATGAGCAAGCTAATAATCATGCCTGAAAGCAAAACCAGAGAGCAGAGAGGGGCCTGAGCTGCAATGAGGAGGAGTTTCAGCCTTTCTCAGGATTCAAGGAATGTGTTCAGTCTTTTCCTCAAGACTTTGTAAAGTTTTGGCCTAAGCCAGGATTCAGATGCATGTCTGGCTCTGAGATTTCCTTAAATCCCACTGATGTTCAATTTTGTGATTTCAGATTAATTTTTTTTTTTTGCCATGGCACAAGTAATCAATGACTTTTGTACCAGCTTCATCTGTTATTTTACTGTTTGTGCTTCCAGTTACAAACTTGCAGTGTGTCTGTGTATTAGCATGCATTCAAGAGTTGGGTACTCCTGGTGCAGCAAAATCTGTCTGGATCAAGTGATCTAATAGCTCTTCCCTTTAGTGGCAATGAAATATACATTTAGCAGTTTAATGTTCATAAATTAAAAATCACCCATCAGTGCTGTTACTTCGATGAATGGTAATGATGAAAGAAAGTAACAGGGCATGCATTTTATCAAGCTGTGCACAATTTCATGTAGGTGGTATCTTCTGGGTATAGTATTAGCATGTAGTCTCTGAATTCAGGATGAACTCTAGCTAAATTTGCTTATTACTCTTTATTCTAGTCTGACTTCTTTTGTTTTATTATTCAGATGCACACCTTATTTTCTGACTTTTTTCTGCTTACAAATGTTAAATGAAAATGTTATTTTCACATGATAGCTGTGTAATAATTACGTATTACAGGACAAAAAAGAAATATTATGACAAAGACTGATCTCATCATAATGTAGTTAATGCAATAAGGTTTGGGGGGAAATCTGAGGTAAGAATATTTCTGTAGCATCCTGCTTTGCAATTGAATCTATTAGCAGGATTTTTTTTTCTCTAACTGGAACCAGTTCAAATAGGTTATCATGCACAAAGTTCAAGTGAACTTGCAGACAAAAGTCTCAAAACAATTCTAGTTTTCCTCTTTTCAGTTGGACAAGGTTCAAGCTTGTATACGTCCAGCCATGTTTGCTCAGCCACGATGCTGTGTTGACTCAGCGAGACCTAATGAGGCTTCAAATCCCTGCTCTGCACTCCCTGCCCATGCAGCTGCCTCCTGCAGTCAGCGGGCACACACCTGATTCCCAGGGCTGCTCAAAAGGACATTGAGCAAGGGCTGTCGTTTTCAACAGATCTCAGTTTGTTTGGGGCATGTGTGCATTTTATTTTTAGAGCTTAGGGGACAACCAGGAACACTAATATCAATTGACTTCAATATGAATTATTTAAGCACACGCTATAATGTTGTGCAGTTTGCTTTGGAATTAACACAGACTTAATTCATTCTGTGACAAATTCATTCATTTACTTCATTAATTTAACTTAAAGTTTCAGTTTTAATTCTGAATTAGAAGGCCCATGAGGATTTTAATGACATTTAACTAATCCTCTCAAATTTCACATCTTGAGTTAATTCAGACTAATGTCCCCAACTATCCCTCTGTACATAAACCTCATGTTTGCCTTTTAAATATTTCCAGATAATTCAGAGTAACATGTAAAGGGAAGTCTGGCAATTATTACCAATACCCAGAGTGGAAAATGAAGTGATTCGTCAGTGGCTTTCAACATTTTTGCCTATCCAAAAGCATTCAAAGGAACTTGGAACTGGAAATATGAATTGGCAGCACCTCCATATCAGCAAGGCCAAGAGCAGACTTCTGAAGAAAAATGACTTCCCTGGACCTAGCTGGGAAGTCTCAGGTTTCTGTTGAGGTTTGTAGATTATATATTACTTCTCAAAGTGACTCAGTTACGTTTATTGAAATGTTATGTATATGTATTAGTTATTGGATTGAAAGTCTACTCTATAGGGCTTTGTCTAGTTTTAATCTTAATATACTTCAAAGATTTTGGTGTATTTAATATTTACATTCACACTAGACAAGTGCCTTAGATCTATTGCTCTCTGTTTGACTTTGGCTATCTTAAATGTCACTTAAGATTGTAAAATGAAGATCTGCCTTCCTTTGAACTATTTCCACTAGAAAAAAAAAATTCCCACAAAAAAGAAAAACAACTTTGCAGATATTTCTCTCATAGTTACTTCCTTGATTGGTGAAGACCAAAACATTAACAGGGAACAGATGCTAGTTTTTGTCTGGGGCATTGTTGTATGATGCTCAAATACCAAAGCGGTGTGTGTATCGTTCTTCATGACAATGTAAGAACTGCTTCCTTATTCAAATACCATTTTTATTATCAGTGTGATATCCATCTACCACTAAATCAACTAGAGCTTGCTCCGAGCTGCAGGAAGCAACTCTGTTCTGAACTGTGTCTGAAGACTTTCATATTTTTTCATTTGAAAAGCAAAGCTCTTAAAACTCTCAAGGCACCTTGAGAGCTTAAGTGACAGATAAATTTAAACTACGGGAGGATAAAGAAATTGAAACAGAGATGGCATACTCTGTAATGATAAGAACATCAGAATGAAAGATTCAGTGACTAATGCCATTTTTTCCCCCAAGAGTTTTGATTTACTAGCATCCTTTCTGATTTGGTCTTTTTCCTCTGAATTTGGGGAGGAAATTATATAAATAGATGCATGCCAAATGGTAAAATCACTTCCCAGTACGTTTGCAACAATAGTAGTCAACATAGAGCTTCCTGGTTAGAAACAAACTGAAAAGTACACCTCTCCACTGCTGGAAGACCTTTGCAGCTTGTCAGAGCTGTTCAGTGTTTCTCATATTTCTTGCAGAGACAAAAATTGATACGATTTCCCCCTGTTCAAACTCTCTCTTATGAAGATTTCAAAACAAATGAGCTCAAGGCAGTGTTGTACACAGTTCTAGAATATAGTTATCTATCACTAATCCTAAACTAAACTGAAACATAATCATCTTTGCCTTAAATAAGAGAAAGGCTTTAAATACTGTTTTCTAAGCATGGCCTACAGGATTCTGAAAGATGCACAAGTGTTAAAAAAAAAAGAAAAGAAGGAAAAACAAGCAAACAAACAAACAAAACCAAAAAACACTCCTTTTTTTTTTCTGAATCTTTTTTTGCTCTAGTTTCTTTGGATTTTTTTTTCTACTTTCTAAAAACAAGATAACCCAAAGTGATAATCGCTCAGGCTAGGAAATTGCCAGACGTGATTAAATGAGATTTACCAAGTTCCAGATTCTTTTTTTTTTTTTTCCCCACTTGTGACTTTTCCTCTTATGCAATAGCAAACAGATACGACTTTTCATTTCGTATGGCTCAGCTGTCAAAGGCATTCATTTGACTCAGCATATTTTGTACTTTAATCCAGTATTCATAAACCAGCCCCAACCACTCTAATCACAAACAATATTTGCCACGAGCAAAGCATCAGCCTGTTCCTTGAGGCCTGGTACCCAGGTAGGTGTTGGCTTTGGCAGTGGCACCGGTGGCTGTGCTGGGATATCATCTTCCCCCCCTTAGGAAGACTCTGAAAGCCTAGTGCTACCTAACAGCCCTGCAGACTTGCTGACTGGCTTGCCAGCCTTAGTGTTAAGGCTGATGGGTGCCTTGGAAAGGAAAAGGTCACCTTATGTAGAGACCACATCTCTACACATCTTGGTGGATTAGGTCCTTTGCAAATGTGAGAGACCCCGTGCCTCAGGCTGACTGCTGGCTGTAGCAGTATTTAGAAATGTAAAGAGAACATGCATAATCTAGAGTAGTAAATATTAAGATAAATGAAGTTTGCAGAGAAATTTTATAGACCATTAGAGTATCTGTAATTACAAATATTCACAGAAGACTGAAGGTAAACTGAGTGCTGGAATGGCTTCAGAGAAACTGTTTAAATACATTCCTTAGTCCAGTGTTAGCTGCCAGGTCTCAGTGGAACATCACTCTGATTGTCACAACCATATCACATTTAAACTCACTGTCTATGCAACCATATGCTCTGTGCAACAGGATTTTCTTCATCTGAAACTCTGGACAAGCTTCTTTCCAATTTTTTGTGGGGAATTCAAACAAACCACTGTGTGTGTGTTTGATCTCTCATGTATTTAGACTTGTGTTCTTCATTTTTTTTTCATGAGTTCCTAGCTTTTTATGTTTCTCAGTCAGCTGCTATTTACTCTGGATATTGCAACTGAAATGTCTCTGAATATTCATTTCCTTGCCAGACAGTATCGAATGCCTTAACTATAATCTAGGTCTATCTGTGTGTATGTGTGTATGTGTCTGTGTTCTAGTTCTGCCTCCCAGTGATATCAAATATACTTTCCTCCAGCTCCAATTGCAGTTCATTTGATCCCTTCTTTCCTTTTCCTGGCATTATCTAGTTGCACCCCAGAGCAAGATCTGAGTTTTCATCCATTATGTAGGTTGCACGGCAGGCACAGAGCTCTTGGAATCATCTCCCTGCAGTAGCCTTGAGAGTCACTATCAGGAAACCTATTTAAATTGCAATTAGGGGGATTACAGAATGAAAAGATCCATTGTTCAAACTGTATACAGTCATCTACTTAAATGGAAAGTGGTAAATGAGAGGCAGGCTGATTAATGCCCAGACTGAGATGGATGGCTACTCTCTAGTTGGCTTTGACATTTAATTTGTTATGTCCCATGGGAAATGCAGCATGGCCAAAGAATCAGTTTGTTAAATAATCTTGAACTGTTTTCTTTTTTTTTTTTTTTTCCCCTTCAGAACAGGACGCATCATTTTGTTGATTAATAATCAAGTTTCATTTTAAAAAAGAGAGTGAAGAGCAATTCTCTTCCTAGTCATCATTTGCCATGCTCTGTGCAAGCTGAGAGGCTGCTTGCTAAAAGTCAGGCTGAGGCCAAAAAACCAGAACGCGTTGTTTCCACTCAGGCCTAGATACATGCGGCCTCAAGAGGATTCATGAAGAGTTCAGTCCTCCCAGTGCGCCGGAAGTAAAACTGCCTCCATTTGAGGAAGATCTTGGGAGAAGATGCTCACAGCTTGTGTCTGCGAGAGGGATGAAAGGAATGGCAGTGTTGTTTACAGGAGCCCCAGCGCACTAGGTGCATGGGCATGGAGTATTGCAACCTACAAAGACAATTCTGGCTCTGACAGGGACTGCTATGAACCCTAGGGACACATTCACCTGAACTCTGGGATGCTGCTGCTTCTCCCAGCCTTTGTCTTCCTTTGTGCTTTCATTATAAATTCCTTAAGATCTCTTTGTGGTGAGTATTGCAGAAGGAACTACCACCTTTGCTAAAAAGTATGGAGGTATAGTGATGGTCTTATCAGGAAGCTATTCCATGGTACTTCTGGCATCCCATCTGAAAGCATAAAGTATTGGTTTATCCTTTCCTTTTTCTTTATCCCATCCTAAAATAGGATTTATCCTATCATGTTTTTTCTCTTTTTTTTTAAAATATTTTCTTTTAATGCATAATAACCCTCTTTTCTACAGTTTCCATTTGCCTGCAGATAGATTCACTTGTGCCATACTGTCACTGGGCAGGTTAGTCTAGTTTAACTGTTGCTCCACTGAGCTCAGTGCAGAAAGACCAGCCCTATCTAAACTGATGAACCTGGGCTCCCTTCAGGGTGCTTTGGGGCGCCTCACCCTAGAGTGTGGAGAGGGCACTAAAGTAAAGAGGGGGACCATGGTTCCCCTGCAGATTAGACTGAATATTCAAGGAAATCCAGATTTCATCCTGCAGAAACCAACACACGGGGAGGAAGATTCAGCATGACCTTGACCAGCATGAAGGTCAAAGTCCCAGCATGACAAGGCTGGCTCGGGCACGCTCCTGGGTCTGAAGGCTGGGAAGTGCTGCTGGATCCTACTGTCCTTGGTGAGGATTTGGCATGTTTTGTGCCCCATTTTTACTAAGGCTCATCACTTTGCAATGAGCATCTCTAGGCTTTTATCACAGTTTTGTCACTCCTTACATACACATATATACAAACCCTTTCATAGACCCAAGTATTTCACTTGCCATGGCAGCCTGTGACAGAAATCAAATGGTGCCATCAGTTGAAATGCTAACACTGGAAGTAAGATAGATTTTTTGATATAAACGGTGAATGGCACATCTTCAGGTCATGGCAACAAGCAAGTGAGGGCTAGATTTAAAAAATATGCAGATGCTTGATGCAATTAAGGCCAGTTTCCAAAAGGTGTTCAGCACCAACATGACTTGAAGAATTTGGGCTTCTTTATGCATGTGTCTAAATCTGTTCCTGCTGAACAAGTTACACACATGTAAGTCAAGGCATGGAGCACAGCTGAAAGCTTAGGCATGCCGACAAGTCTGGTAGCAAGTGTTAATGAGCACACAGACCACTGCCTGCCTGTTTTTCTTGTTCCACTCAAAGGAAAGTTCCTGCCAGCTCAAATGGTGCAAGAGAAAGTCTGTAATGCCCATGTTTCACTTGGGTAGCTAAATTAGCTCTTGCTGTGTCCTCCTATTGAACTGCTAATTTGTTTGAAATGTGGCTTAAGAAAATGCAAACAATTGAACAAGCACCATTTAGGGCTTTCCTCCCTTCCTTCCTCCCATGTTATCCTTGATAATAATTACTAGTCTCATGGGATGCTTGTCTCTGTGAATAAATAAATAACTGATGTGCTGGATCAGGTAAGAGTTCTTGGATCAGCTGTAAGCACTGATGGCACTTGTTTCTGCAAGAGATACAATAGATTCATTGTCCACACTGATGTATAAACACCCTTTCTCTGTGTATTATGTCAAAAGGGAAAACAAAACAAAATGGGATTTATTGTGTACGTGCAAATCTGATCTTTTTAGGCCACCAAGTTAAAAATGTTTTTCATCTAGATCGAATAAAAGCGACACGAACAATACAACACCAAACCCTATCTAAATAGTCCGAGGTTGTTCACCCGTACCTTCTCTTCTCTATTCTGTATTTTATGTGAGCACAGCTAGTTGTCATTAAGCCTGGGCAACATTTTTTTTTAAACTCCTACTCTGGTAAATACATCCCGTATCTATCCCTCAAAGACTTGCAGCAATCTGCAGGGCTCTGTGAGCATATAAACAGAATCCCAGAATCACGGAATGGTTGATGGTGGAAGGGACCTCTAGAGATCATATAGTCCATCTGTCCTGCTCAAGCAGGGACACCCAGAGCATGTGGCACAGGGTGGCATCCAGGCAGGTTTTGAAGTTCTGTAGAGAAGGAGACTCTGCAAACTCTCTGGGCAGCCTCTTCCAGTACTAAACCAATACATGAGCCAGGGAATGAATGTTGAGAAGTACTGGGCTGCAAGGGTAATTGGTTGAGACAAACAAATGAACAAACCAAAGATTTCTTGCTATGTTTTTCTGTGTTTTCTCTTTCTTTCTTTCTTTCTTTCTTTCTTTCTTTCTTTCTTTCTTTCTTTCTTTCTTTCTTTCTTTCTTTC
>JAWLRI010000367.1:2963656-2994987 GCA_034781795.1 Crypturellus tataupa | reverse complement strand
CCTCCCTCCCTCCCTTCCTGCCTTGCTCCCTTCCTCTCTCTCTTCCTCTCTCTCTCTCTCTCTCTTTCTTTTTCGGCAGTAATTATTTTGCATCCTTCAATAATCTGGACTGAAATATCACAAAATCTCAAAGTATAATTGCAATATAATAATCATTATATTATTATAATTATATTATAAAATAATGGCTGCAACAGCAGAACCTAACGGATGACTGGATGCAGTGCCAAATCCCATTCAACAGTTATCCTTAGCTATTTTGTCAAAAGCATCATTCAGTTCAGATTTGTGAGGCATACTTTGAGTGGCCTTAAATTAATAACTTATTCCTAATCTGAGCCTGATACTGCATCAGACTCTTGTAGATTCAGCAGGAATTATGAGAATGTAAAATAGTGGACTGAGTTCCTCATAATGTGTTATATAATGTTGCATACCATCCTAATCTTTTATAGATCTTTAAGGCCATTCAGCACCATTAGAGGAGATAATTTAGGGTTCGCAGGTTTTCTGGCCCTGAGAGATAGATATGCTAAAACATTTGCAGAGCTAGGAGTTATGATTCATACCCTACACCATAGTAAGTTGCAGTGCTCCTGGAGTGACTGGCAGGAGGGAGAGGTTTTTCACAGGTCACCTCATTTGCAAGATGATGTTGGGCTGACCCTGATAGTGGGGACCTCGCAGTTGGGCAGGTGGACACACGGGGCTGTGAAGAAACTGCTCGGGAGCTGTAGGGCCACCTACTTGCCTTGCAGACCTCTCACACAACACCAGCAAGAGAAAAGTATTTGGTTTTTTTTGCTCAAAGGCACAGCCTCCAGGAAAATACCCATTTCTGCTCCTCATTTTTAGTGAGGAGCAGTTTTAGTGAGTAACTTGTCCTTGCTGCTGAATCACTAAGAATGATGCTTGAGGAGAAGCAGAAAGTCTCAAGCAACGATAATAGCCATTTTTAATAAAAATGATCACCCGGGTCAGAATCCATACCTAGCTGTGTGAAGCATTGATGTTCTGAAATCAGAAATGTTAAAAGCTGTTTTATTTCGAGCTACAAAATGAATTTCATCTTAAACTGCCAACTTCAGTGGAGATCCAAACTACCCTGTGGATTCTACAAATCAAGTATTTTGACAAATCCATCCAATGCCAAACCTCACAAATTCTCTTATGATCTTTCTCTAATTTTCTTTTCTTCCTTATTTTCTCCCAGAAGGACTGATAAAAATAAACTTATGGGGAGCAGTATCTTTTGATACATACCCTGTCACTATGGGAAAATATATGGTACTGAATAATTTGAAAAGAAAACATACGTCTTCCTCTACCAATTGCACAGAGTGAAAGTAAAACTCCTTAACAGATCAGACTTTTATGAGGTTAACATTGTTGGTTAAGGATTCAAAACTTTCTGTGTCTGATATTCTTTTAAAGATATGTAACAAAATCAAGCTCAGTCTATCTGAAAGGTGGATCTAATGTTTATGGCATTTCCTGCTCTCAAAGATAAATGAAATTTATTTTTAGTTCCATGAAAAGGGAAACTATTATTTCCTTGTTATATTTAGTTTTACTCTGTAATTTGTTTGAATTTCCACTGAGCTTCCCCGCACTCTATGGAGACTAGATGCCTCCATCCACTTGAGAAATAAGCCTTAAAGTCCCCCTTGGAGAGTGGGAAATGAGTCACTTCTTTGAAAACAAAACAGCAGCCACTAGATGAACAAACAAATGTGAAACCCCATCCCAATTTCATCTCCTATAAAATTACAGCTGTTTCAGTTTGTGAAACCAAGTAATTTCTCCTGCACCTGTCAAACCTGCCTGGCATTTCAATAAATTGCTCCACATGTTGTTTTTCCTCATGTTTTAACATAGTTTGAGACATACAGTCTTAAAAAAGGCTAAGTATGAGCAAAATAGAGAGTTAATCAGCGTAAAGCCTCATTTCAAACTGTCACTCATAAACAGTCACTCACATGCATAAAAGAAATAAGAGTTCTTCAGTGAAAAATGTAGTAACAGATGTAAACCAGACATACACAAAAAGTATGGAAACAAGGGAGGCTTTCTTTCTGCTGTTTATATTATAACCCTTCCTAGCTTAGTGTTTTTCCAGAGGCATGTTCACATGCACAGAAACATACTGCCCACCACTTTTTCTCTTTACGGTCCTCACTTTATTCCAAGATGATTGCAATAAAAATCTTTGTTTTAGAAACACAAATGAAAGCGTAAGTCACCAAAACTGACTCATCAGCTTGAGGGCTGTAGTCTCCCACATGCGAAGGTTGTTAGTTTTGGGAAGCGTATGACTGAAGCAGCTTGTTTTGAGTCTCTTATTCCACATGCTTGGTTGTGGGTTTGTTTTTTTTTTCCCTTAATTCTTGCAATAACTAATAATTCTGAAGTCATTTCGGGTAAAAGCCATTGGAAGCTAGCACATTTTTCCTCTTAGTAAGCCAACATTTTTTGAGGGTTCGAGGCTGATCTAGTTGAACAATAACTATGACATCAGAGAAAAGTATCTACTGCTGAAAATACCCTGCAGGTAGGAGGATTTACGTGATTTCAATTTGTCAGGTGAATCATCTCATCAATGCAATTTACTGTATCAAGCAATAAGTGAAACCAGAAAAGAGGGACCACTTTACTAAAAGAATTATCTTCTTTTAGAGCAAATGGAAAATAAAGAAGGGAAGTGGAAGAAGGAAATGTCTGAGACAGGCAAGTTAGCCACGTTTTTAAATGAACTGGATAGTTTTTCTAGTAATGTGACTAAAGACCATGAAAAAAAGGGAAATTAGACCACAGCCCAGTGCTATAGAGTTGGCAAGTGATTCCTTTACTACAGTGAATGCTTTCAAAACAACATATGCACCTAACTCCAAGGCATATGTCTTCTTCCAGCCCCTGTGACTCAATCTCCCTGATGGCTGTCCAGTGAGCCTAGACATCAGGTGCTGTTGCCTTGAATTAACCTGCTATGGCAAGCAGAATAATTTTTAGGTGTCATGCCTAAGATGGAACAACCCATTATGTCTATCCAACTCTCACATTCAGACACAGATTCACGAAGATTTGGGGTCTAGAAGGTTTTCTAAAGCTCGTACAAGTCCCTCCAAGAACTTCATAAAGCCTCAAATGCAGCGTGAGGCTGGACTATCAAACAACATGCAGGTCCCCTTCTAGCTGTATCGACCATTCTGTATCCAGGCTGCCCCTGCTAGTAGGTCCAGGTGGGTTAGGCCTAGGAGGAAAAAGGAAGTAGAAGCATGATAAAGAGAAGAAATTTCATGGAAAAAAAAAAGGATTTATTTATGGAGGACTGCCAGTGCACTTGGAACGGTAGAAAAAGAGACTATTATAAGGGTTTTGTCATATCTAATTACAGCTCTTTCAGGCTTAGTATATACTGAATAATTGGAAGATGGAATGAACAATTTCACTCAGATCTTTTTTCCCTTCAGCATTTCTTGATTAATCTTAAGAGGAATTTATTTGGTCCAGGCATATCCCTGAGCAGTCACCTTTGCTTCCTCAGCACTGTATTGTACTGCACTGTAAGCACAGAACAAAAGAAGCAAAGCTCTAAAAAATAGAATAAGGTTTTGGATCTGAAATAAAATCTATTCCTCTCATAGAGGACTGGTGAAGAATGTATGCATAGAAACTGAGGGCTCAAGAAGGAATGCGCATTAATGTAAGCTTCTGACAGCATGAACCAAGTTCACAATCTCTTTATCAAAAACACAGATCTCCCATCTACTCCAAATGCATTGTAGCTCCTAAAATTATGCACTGGGGAGACACTGTCAAGCTGAAATGCAGGAGATAAGAGAGGAATGGCAGGGGAAAGATAATGAATTGGTATTCCAAGTTCTCTCCTGAAGATTGCATTGCTCATCGTCTGTCCACTTCCCAGAGGGGTTTGGTGGTGTCAGTGGCCTTGAGCTAGGGGATGATTTTGTCTGACATGCTACATGAAGCATTACACCTAGAACAACCAGAAAAAAATAACAAAGCTTTGTGCAACCCTTTTTTATTCAGTCAGACAGTGATGTAACGCAGGATTTGTCTGTGCAGAACACAACATGGAAATACGGTCTTGTTCAAATAAAAATGGAGATCCGACATAGATGTTCTCCTAAAAACACTCCGTCGTGCTCAAATAGCACACCATGTATGGTATGGCAAGAAAGCTCACCCTGTCGCCTGAGGCAGGAAGAGAAATGACAATAGGAAAGTCTACATATATATGCACATGCACATATATGCATATGCGTATGTATATGAGTGAGTGAGTTCCTTGAAGACTCACTGTGGAAATTCATTAGAACAGCACTGCATTTGCTACTCACTTGCCTTGATAAGACCCTAAAGATAAGTCTACAGCATATGTGGCAGACCTGTTCCCAGTCTTCTCATATACTTGGACTTAATTGTGGGTCAATATATGAGGTTTTACAATGATATTTCTTCTCTTTTAAAAAATACACATGGAGAAATACACCTTTACTCTGTGGTAGTTCTAAAGTGGAGAAAACTCTTGGCCAAGGAAGGATGGAGAAGCATGTGCCTGATATTCTGTATACATATTTTAGACTATTGACAGCCAGAGATGCTGTGCTTAGCATCCTTTTGATGCAGGCAAGCATTTGATTGCAGCAGTCGTGGGCAGGTAAGACACCTGTGGCTTGTTCTGGTTACAGGGCAGCCGGAGAGTCTTTTTGACTCACCTCACAAAACTAAGTTCTGTAAAATTCCTTTTCTTGAAGAGCCTGGCTGTTTAACTGAAGCAGAAGGAGGAATGATAAACAGGATGGAACAGAAGTACGAACAGAAGGAACAATGAACTTGATGGAGAAGTGACCTTGAAAGGATAAGCTATGTGTGCCTGTTTTTAGAAAGGCAATGAAAATATTGACAACGCCGGTTTCACCACACGCACATTGGGCCTTGTTCAACAAATGAGGGAGTACAATTACTCTAACCTTAAAGTCTATGATCCTGGTGATCAGAAAATACCTTTGGTTGAAGGCTACAATTTTAGAGGTAAATCCATAGTACTACTGAACATAGAGTATCTATGCAGAGTATTAGAGTAGTAACAAATGTGTTCATGAGTTTTCTGAGAGGTCAAACCCAGTAATCCTATATAAAAGGCTTGGTTATTAGTTAGTATTGTCTCCTGCATTCCTACCCTAACAGGAAATGAGGCTGAAGTCATCGATATCACTATAGGAATGGCCAGGGTGCTCTTGAGCAAAGGAAATAATGACACACAGCCAGGATCAAAACTGAACTGAAGGGGCACGGGAGACATGACTGTTATCATATCTCCAGTTTGTTGGCGTAAGAAGAAGAGACCACACTACTGAGCTAAAGACTCTTTTGGTTTTGTGCAAAGGAGTTGAACATGACGTAAAATACTCAAGCAGTTCTCAAGCTATTTACGGCATAAGGATTAGCTAATGCCTATTGCTTCTCCTACTCTAATTGATTGCTTGGAAATAGTTGGCATTTTGGAACAATTTCTTCTGTATCATTGCTGAGCTAAATTCAGCACAGACTATGATAACTATGCTGTATATTTTAGACACAGAAATACGTCTGTATTGCACCTCTCAGGTGCCATGCAATGGGACAAAATCCTGGTTACATGGGCAGCGAGGGAGTTTATTGTAAAAGTTAAAAACATGAAGGACCATGAGTTAAAGGAAAGTTTGAAAAATCTTAGTTTCATTTTAACTACACTATGAATGTGATATACCTGAGGATGTGAAGTAAAAAGTAAAAGTGCCAAGAGTCTGATACATTTCTGTTGATTTCAGTGACCTTCCTCCAATGAGACATTAGGTCTTTTTTCAGTGAACACATATCCCTGTAGATTACAGAGATAACACTTTATTTAAGGATTAGAGACAACATTTTGAGCACTGTGTGCTGAATTATTATCACCATAATCACTTTTATTATTAAAATATTCTACATAACCTTTAATTTCAAAGATTCTTACAGGACAACAATAGAAGACAATTTTACAGGAGTTAAAAGAGAAATGAATCACAGTTTGTAATCATTAGCTGCAGGTTGCAAGTTCCTAACACTGGGCTTTCTCCCAGCTACATATCTTCAGCAGCAGCACAGCCATTAACTTTATTATAGGTTTTTTACGTCAGAGGCTGTCCTCCTCCAACATTACTCTCCATTATCTCCTCTTCAGATGTCTTTCTTTTATTGCTCTTTGCATCATGGCCTAGCAGTTAATTAGAAAGGTTTTACATAGAGGATTCCCACATTGATTTTGTTCCCATAGGACAGAGGTTTAGTCCAGCCCTGCAACCAAAAAAAGCTCAGACTGGTATGTCTCTTCTTATAAAGGGCACTACCCATTCTCTGCTTTAAGGTGACCTTTTAGAAAAAATACATCCAAATATTTACATAAATCAGTTAGCAGTATTTTTCAAAATTATGTTTATTTTAAAACATAAGTTGTCACTTAAGTTGGAATTTCAAGTGGATTAAATGTGCTAAAGTTTATCATTATTTCATTAGATAAATGCAGAGATCAAAAAAGATATTGAGAGATCTATGCATTTTTTTCACTAACCTATAATAACTTAGAACAGAAAGCAGAATTTCAAAGCAATTAGTGCTGTATTTTTGAAAGAGTTTTCTGCAACACATTTACAAGTTTTATTGACGACCTTTAGTTCAAGCATTTGGCTTTATAACCTTTCTTCTGCTACACTCCTGAAGACTTTTAACCATCCTAGTAGCATACATAGTACTAACTGAATGAACCAAGACAATCTGGTAAATATCTAATAAAATCAGAGCAGGAAATAAAATAATAGATATCTTTCCCACTTGCAGTCATCAAAAATCAGCTCCATTCATATAAAAAATCATTCTGATTATTTGATTCTGATTGTTATAGCCAATGATTTTGAATGTTCTCTGTATTCACAAAACCTCGACCGAGATTTGAACCTGACTACTGGAGGCTCTGTAGAAACATGGACACTCTCTTTCCTTCTCCTGCAAAGAGCTTCCAATCTGGACAGGCAGCCAGGAGACGCCTGCTAGCATAGCTGGAGTGGCTTCCCCTAGTCAAACACTAGACTAAAGCCAGAGTTTTGATGAGAAGACTGGCCTCTCGAGTGCTCATTCAGGACTGAACATTGCTACAGGGCGACCCTACAGAAACAACGCCTGTGAAAGCTGCAGATCAGCACAGATGAAGCTGGAAGCACACTGGAGTGGGTAGGCAGGAAGAGAGCGTTTCTCTATTGGGTTTTCACAATGTGTACTACCTAACTAGCAGGCACTTTCAGTCCCCGTATCACTCTGGATCTTCCACTAAATGAAGCACTAGCAGATCTTTTCTGCTGCTGTTTCAAGAAAAGGAAATGCCTTTTTTTTTTTTTTTTTTTTTTTTTCTTTTAGGAGGGAAAGATAGAGTAAGGGACAGGAACCAGGAATAACTCCTGTCATTGACTTAGACTTTTCTAATTTCTCTCTGTCCCCTCTGTGAAATGGGAATTTTTTTTTTACTCATGAAGATATTTTAAGACTTGGTTAATTGCATGTAAGCTGATTTGGAAACCTGTTGGTGCTGTGTCTTCAATAAAGCACAATTTTGTAGTTATTTATTGTTTCCCTATTCTCAATATTCAATTGTTTTTGTTAAAAAACAACTGTTGTAAATAACATTCACTGATAATTAGTTCCTGGTAACATGCTAACTAGAAAAAAAAAAAACTTTTTTCATTTGATTTTTTAAGCTTATATTGTGCTATTTTTTTCCGTTGCTCTAACTTCTCCATTTACATTTTTTTTTCTGCAGAGATTATTGCTTTTCTTTCATTTTCTCTTCCCAAGTTTTTAGAAGAGTATAAGTTTTTCCCTTTCAATCATTTCCCTGACTCATTTCTCTGGGGACTCAACCACTGACTCTCCCCCAGCCTTGTAACCTTCATCAAGAGGTCTTTAATTAGCAGGTAGAGAAACATATATACAAAGGTGTTCTTAATTCTTCTTATCCCCAGTAGATAGTGGGGGAGCTACACTGATTCTTTTTTCAGGGAATCTGTCATATCTGTTCGCTCTCTCCATTTCCTTGTGTGCATCAGCTCTTCCTACAAGGGGGTATTTGGGCATATGGTTGAGCTTAAACACTACCGAGGTTGCTGATCTGAGTAATGGTAGCAGTGCCATCATTGCGTTTGGGACCCAATTGCCTAAGAATTTAATTTCAGCCTTTATGACATTTAAAATAGTGTTATATGCAGAAGAGTTAGACATATTATGACTGACTCTTCCCCAATCAACTCTTAAGGCATGTAAGGAAGTGAGACTGAAGCACTATTCAGGTTCAAGCGATATCGCAGCTGATCTTGAAAGGAATGAGCCAGAACGGGCTCTCAAAGAAAACTTCCCCTCATTCCTATTTCATTACAGATGGTGTATAACGAGACTTGAAAGAGGTAGGAACTGTGAGTGGGTCTGGAAAAATCCAGTCAGATTTTGAAATTAAAAATAAATAAATAGGAGACAGAGAGAGGCAAAAATAAGTATATTTTTCTTAGGGACTGAGCTAAAATAAAAGTAAATCTAAGGATCCATACTCTCATCTGTTTTTCCAGAGCAAAAATTAAGTACATCATGGTGAAGGAAGACAGAGACTATGTGTACAGAAATAAAACTTACAATATCTGAAGTACAAGCAAAATTCCAAGAGTTTAGCATGAAGTGAGATAACTTGCAACATGCATTTAGCAATATGCCAGACTTGCCTGATGTCTTCTTTTGGCGAGGCAAATGTGGAAAATCTAATCCATATAGGCTTCAGTAACTCAGTAAGACAGCAATAAAACAGGGGAATTAATTAGTTAAAATGGAAAATAAGAGTACAGTTATAAAAATAATGAGAGAAAGGGACTATCTAAAAGTGTATTGACAAGAGGATGGTTATTACTGGAGTCCAGCAGAGTTGAATTTGATACGAAGCCTATACTTGCATTTGTAAAATTAACCAGGATCACCAAGGAGTTGTCCTCTGCAGAAAGGGGACCATCATGGAAGGACTGGAATGGGATGGAGGTTTAAAAGTATAAGAAGAACTCATGGAGAAATAACAGTGGAAGAGGAATATATGGGTGCTCTTGTAACCAGAGAGAAAATGTGCCAGCTGCCTGTGTCTGCTAGGATGCCTGGGTAGTGGAAAGTCTCTCCTAAAAAAAGTTTGCAAGAAGTTGGCTTGTTTAGCTATCTAAATACATCCAAGAGAAGTGACTGCTCCCTGTAAACATATCAGTGGCTATACATATGACAGAGGGGGAAGAACTATTTGAGCTGTTTCTTAATGTTGGCACAAGAGCAAATGGAAATGAACTGCTCCAGTACAAGTATAAGCTGGAAATGGGAGGCAGATTTCTAAATCTTTCCCTTTTCAGTGTGCTTTCTCCACAAGACCTGGGCAACTACAAACAGCACTTTGTCCAGTTTGTGGAAGGGAATATAGGACATGCTTGGTGATGAGAAGAAGAGCCCAGGCTTAAAGCATTAACGCGTGCCTTCCAATCTTAAATTTCTATCAAAGGAGAAGAAAAAGGTTAAAGAAGGAAGAAAGAAATAGTCTTTCTGTTGTTTTATGGACCTGTTTTGTTATTTTCTCTCATTATACAGTTCTTACTGAATCTTTTCTGGTTTCTTTTCTTTTTTATTTATCCCTCCAAGGTTTAAAATGAAGATTTAAAGATCCTCTCACATCTGGAGCTTGAACAAGGGACTCAGATAACTTTTCTTGTTCAAATTTCACCAGTTTTGCCTCATGAATTTTGTCCGACGTGCCAGTTCGGAAGCAAAATATTTGCAGTGATCTCATGCAAAAAAAATGGAAACTGATGAAACTGGAAGACGAAGAGAAGCAAAGTTTTCCATGCAAAAACAATGTTCAGTTCTTACACTGTTTCTCATTAGCTCTCATATTTCACCACTTAAGTTCCCTTTTTTAATGTCTTTTTTTTTCTTTTTTTTTTTTGAAAGTAATTGAAAGACAGGAGGTGAGGAAACAGTTGATAAGCCCAACACATGTCCTTATCATGGCTGAGGTCCGACTGAGCCATCAGGACACCTTCCTTTTAGCCACAGTCAAATTCTCCTCACACTTGCTGCCTGCAACCATCAGGTTATATTCATAGAATCATTATGGTTGGAAAAGGCCTTTAAGATCATCAAGTCCAACTGTCAGCCTATCACCACCATATCCCTAAGTGCCTCTTCTTGAACACTGCCAGGGATGGCGACTGCCACTTCCCTGGGCAGCCTGTTTCAATGCTTCACCACTCTTTCCATGTAGCACTTTTTCCTCATATCTAACCTGAACCTTCCCTATTTCCGCTTGTTCTGTTCTGATAGGACAAGGTATATCCATCCAAGCTGCCTGACAATGCACATACATAGACTCGTTTTGTGCAGGCACTCAGTGTTTATAGCTTTGGCTAAAGGCAAGCAGAGATGCAACTGCTCAGCACCACTCCTTGCAGAAGAAAGGAGATGGTAAAGAAGTCTGTACAGCAGCAAAACTCTGCCTGACTTGCAGATCTTGGCTTGCGAGGATCCCTGTCTCCAGAAATCAACATTAAAATTTATGTACTTTTGTGACAGTGGCCCAAGCCGCAGTCATCCCATATAAAGCTGGCATTTTCCTAGGGTACAGTCAGCTTCAGATCTCATTTATTTTCTTCCAGGTAGACTCCCAATTGCCCTAAAAAAAAAAAAGCAAAATTCCAGTTCTGAAATGTATTTCTACATCTGCAAAAGCAGCAGAGCAGAGAACAGGGTGCGCAAGCACAATCCACCAGGAAGATTAGAATCCGTTTGAGGTCAATTGGAAATTTCTGTATTGCTAAATTACTACAGTTCTCAAATGTTGTACAGGTAATTCTGCAGTCCTCTCAGCTTCTCATTGTCCTGAGTTTTAGAGGAAGTTGATCTTCATGTATGATGATGTTTTAGCTTTTTCAGCTTATGTATGGAGAAAACTGGTGGTGCATAGTGACCTAAAATGCCTGCCTTGGGAGAAGAGCACAGTTTCCACAAACTATGCACTTGGAAAAACTGCATAGAAACAAAGATAGGGGTTTTATCTTCTTCTTTTGCATGTTCACTTTAGCTTGACCTAAATTGCTAAGTAATGCAAATTTTCTCAGTGAAAAGGGATTATGTATATTCTTTCCCTTATCAGGTTTCATACTAGCAAATCCTGAATCCCTGCAATAAACTTCCCCTAAAAGGCATTCCCTGGCATTTTTTTTCTGTCCTTTTTTTTTTTTTTTTTTGGTATTGTTTTGGAAAAAGAAAAAAAAAAGCTACTTTTGGAGCCTGTTCACTTATGAGTCATTTTTCTTCACATTCTGAATAAATTTGTATTTACTCTTGGTCCAAAGCTGAGAGGATAATGAATTTCCAGGTTACCATATCATCAGCCTCAATCTAAGTAACACAGGCAATTAGCTCATCATTCCTCTTGTTCTAACTATTTTGGTTTTTATGTGTTATACAACACAGTACTCTATTTCAGTTTGAAAGAGGTCATATACTGCAAAATGCTATCCACAGCTCACTGTAAGGTACATGAAAGCTGGGCAGATACCTCAGACCAACTTTTGAAATGATCTAGCAGGAATGGTGGCTGGTTCTAGGCCAGGGAGACTTGCTGCCTGACTGGCAGTAGTGTTTTTGCAGTTTTAGTGTGTCCAAACATCCTATGAAATTCATATGAAGTCCACTTCTCTTGGTAATACTGTAAGGCTTGAAAGGCTTGTAAGTGAGCACCTTGTGTCAGAGGAGCATGGTTTGTGTCTATTAACAAAACCTGGTAACTGAACCTTGGAAAAGCCCATATGCAGCTAGTATATAAGAAAGGCAGATTTCTCAGCCATTTTTTCCTAACCCAAGTTAGAGGGTTATTTTTATTGGTACCCAGTGCCCAACATCAGTGGACAGGAAAATCAGAGCAAATCCTTCTCGGTGAAGGCAGCTATATACCATAAGATGATAATGTCTTTTAATCTCCTTGCTTTGCCAGATGATGACCCTTTTATGCCATGATCCAAGGTTATGCAAACAACAGCTTTCATAAACTATCTTTACTGAAGTCACTTCAGATTCTCTCCTTGTGCCTATAAATGCCCATTATCTTCTTTCCCCTTCTCCTTTTAGATTTCTGAACCATCATTACTAAAAAGAATATTTCAATATTAAAATCTAATCCTGATCCCAGTTGTGAGTAACAGTTATGCTTTTTGGGAAAAAAAAAAAAAAAAAAGAGGTAGTCACTGTTTTGCCTCCAAACTGGGCAGATTTCAAGTGGATAGAGCCCCTACCTATTGTTTGTTCATGCCTCTTCAGCACTGACTTCTAGAGGTTATCTCCATAGCAATAGTTTCTGGTTTTCCTTTTATTTCTGTCAGATGTATTGCCTTTTAATTCCATCTTTTCCTTCCTACCTCTGGACATGATTAGTCCACACTCTGAATCATCTGACAAAGCAGGCAACGTCCCAGAGAGTCAGTGCTTTGTCATCAGAGAGTAAGCCAGGCTTAAAAAAATAGAAAAGGGTTCTGAAATGCAAGTCAGTGTTTGAATGCCAAAATCCACAGAGCTCTCTCTGTCAGTCCTCTCTGCACTCTTGACCAGAGCAACAAAGATTGCAACTTAATGAAAACAGAAGGCACTATGAAAAGTGAAAACTTTCTTCCAAACAAATCTAATCTAGTGGAAAAATACTATTCCCTAAAAACCGCTGTGTTCTAATCCAGATTGATGTGGATTTTTAGAATCAGCCTAGAAATAATCTGTGCTGGAAATGTGATTTTCTTCAAGAGACAAACACAAGGAATGCTAAATGGGTCCCTTGCCTCATTCCCGACACAGTTCGTGACCTGGGGAAAGCTGCACAGTGTACCCACACAATGAATCCACTTTGCTGGGTTTCAATCACCTGTCAGGAAAAGAGAGACAGCAATAGTTGATCCCCAAATTCATAACTATTAAGCTCCTCTGGACAAGATCTCTCTCTTACGATTGATACAGGATGTATGCAGTTGGTTGCTTGTGGTGTTTCTGACACTCTGGTGCTGCTGGGAGGCAAATAGTCCAATATATCACAAATAAAATCCCAGACAAGATTTGGATCACAAAACCTAGCAGCTGTGCTTCTCTGGATGCAAGATTTTGGTGGTTGTTCAGACAGAGTATCCAGAGCATCGGTAGGGGCCAAACTGACTGTTGTATCTATCTTGCCCTAATCTCAAAGTATGCAGCACATTATCAGTCCAGTAAATGCAAGATACAACGCTGGAAGCCAGTAACACGTTTGGAATGTGAAACTTTTCTTGTTTGTACACATTGCAGGCACTGACATAGGAACAATGTGGTTAATATTTGGATACAGAGGATTTTCTAGGAAGAAGATAATGGAGGGAGCAAAAACATCAATGAGCACATTTATCTATTGACAAAAATGCATAGAGAAGGAATTTCCTACCTTAGTGTCTCTAAATTGGTTTCACTGATCTCATCTATCTTCATCACAACAGCAAAAGGGACAACGATAAAAGAAAAATCCCCAGAAACTAAAAAATGACAATTTCTCCTGATCCACTGTACAGGACTGTTTCACTATGGTGTTTTTATTCAAGTACAACTACAGCTGACAACATTTTCCAAAGAGATATTCACTGATAACCAAAATAGCTTTGGCAAAAAACATTTTCCCTTGCTTTTAGAACAAAATTATGTGGAGCCTTCCTGCGCTAACTTGTCTTAGCACTAAATGAGATAGAAAACCACTGCCAATAATTAACCTCATGGAGGAATTGCAAGTCGTTTTGTTTCCTCTTTAATAATAAGTTTGTCTTTAAACCTCTGAGCAGTTTTGAAAACCAGATAAACCTTTCTGGTGAACAGTGTATCAAGTCTACATGCACCAAAAGTGATACACTTAAATTAGAAGTTGCCTGGATAGGAATTCTATGTACGGTCTGAGTCTGAGTAGTGTCTGGGCTTCCACCTCTACCTGAAGCTTCCACTTGGCACCTCTGAAACAACAAATGTCAGCAAATACCACATTTTTTTTCCTCTCCGGGTGAGCCAGCTTGTCTTTTTTTCCAGATCTGCTCTTAAATTTGGCATTTTGATGCCCAAAAGCACTTGACCCTGGCTTATATGCCAGCATCTGCCATTGGTTTCACTTCCTTTACCTGAAGGGTTAAGCAGAATGACCATATCTTGGCATAACACAGAGAGAGAATGAATGGGATGAATGAATGAGTGAGTGAGTGAATGGAGCAGCTTATCTGCTCCTACTTCATTCTGCTTAAAGAGAGGGCTGTCATTTTAATCATTGAGGAAATCCTTTCCATAAGGGAGTCCTTGCTACCAGTCTCTTTCAGATGCTCTGCTACCCAGGTGTATTCAGAATATCTATCTCGCTGTCACATGGAAATGACTTTGTTGCTCAGGTTAAGTGGAGTGTGTTCAGCATCTTTGCTGTAAAACATCAGAGAATGAACTCAACTAATGTACTGAGGCAGAGTGTTTCACATATACTTTTTTTTATGGAAATCAGCAGCCAAATACAACACACAGCATTTTTTTTTTTTTCAAATTCTGACATTTCGGTCTAAATTAAAGAACATTAAAAAAATCAGATGGACCTTATTCTCACTCTTTCCTCCTGCATTAACTGGGATTACAGGCAAATTACAAGCTACAAAACATTTTGCAGATCTCAAAAATGCCTCTTTGCTCTCTGTTTTTTTTTCAGCCAGGTGATGGACGGAGGTGGGTAACGCTGCACTTCAGGCAAGCGAGGGAGAGGTGTGGAGCACGTCGTGCCCCCGGGTGGATGTGGGGCAGCTGCAGCGAACCCACACTCCGCTCTGGAGCGCTTTCCCGGCGCGGACAGCCGGTTGCGTCGCGTCAAGCCCTGCGGTCAGCTGTGACTGAGATGCACATTCCCCGGCACAGGGTGTTTACGTAATGCCGAGCGGTCCCTCTTCCCCGGCCCCCTCCCTGCTCCCATTCCCAGCGATGCCCTTGGGCTTCGCCGGAGCTGCCGGCGCAGGGGGCTCTTTAGGGAGGGCTCTTATTAAAGCACCGTCCTTCCTCAACAGCTTTGCTCTCTGCTGTGGCACATTAGCAGAAAAAAAAAAAAGAAAAAAAAAAAAAGTGATTAGAAAGAAATAATTGAAAGAAAACCTTACCCTTTTTTTAAAAAACTGAAAGGCTGAGCACTTCTTGACTGGAAATCCATTCATGTCTTTGTTGACCATTTTCCACAATGAAGAGTGCACAGTAATAGATCCAGTGTGGCACTTGCTTAGTGCATCTGTTTTCCTCTGTATCTCTCCAGTTAATGAAGACAGAGCAGGACGGGAGGCTCGCAGCACGGCTCCGGCAGCTCTCCTTTACGTGTTCATTCTGCACCAGCTACTGCAGCAGCAGCAGCAGCGAGCGACAGCTTTTCCCAGCTTTCACTTGCAGCAGGCTATTAGCTTCTCAAAAAACATCCTCTAAATGCACACACTCCTGAAAACCCCTGTGACAGCTTTCCAATCACAGGCAGCAGATCTCAGACTAAGCAGGTCTCACATACAGCCCAATCTTCCCATGCGAGTGGGTGCTGCTGGCACCTCACGCTTTCACACGCAGTGAGGCTAGTGAGCTCAGTTTGCTGTTCTTCCTCTTCAGGTGATGTGATTCACCGCTGGTTTGAGATGAGAGCTGGCTTTGATGCTGCAGATGCTGGTGGGAGCTGCAGTTCAGCAACAGCAGAGAGAGAAAGAGAGAGAGATGCACAGGGAGAGCAGCAGAGCGCAAATGTGCGTCCAAAGGATGGGAGGAAGGCTCAGGGAGAGAAGTGCTGAAAGGCAATATGTTTCCCTTGGGAGAGTGGCAGCAAGAGCTCACATTTTGTATTTGGACAGTCTATGTAAAAGTGAGAGAGACCCAGGTCAGATGAAATTTTTATTTTCCTATTCTCACCCCAGTGATTCAGAGAAAAAAAAAAAAAAGCTCATCCAATGATCAATGTAAGGATTTGGGTTATGTGACAGGATATGCTGCAGACAGAAAAACACCAGAGCTTCTTTATGAAGTTCAATAAGTTTCAATAAAACCAGTGGTTAACACACATACAGAGGTAAACATTTACTGCAAGTGATGCAGATAAATGTAAAACAAGGAGATGGAGACAAATCTATTCAGATATTTTCCCCCTTTTTTTCTGTCCTAGAAACATAAAGGCATAGCTTTTAAAACTGAAGGACTATCTCATTGCAGAAAATTCAGGTTGAACAGTATCGTGAGAGGATAATTTTTTTTTTTTTTTTAATTCTGTTCAGGCACTTTCATATATCCCAGTTAATCTAATAACATGTGTTTATGCATAACATATCTTTAAGGTAAATTCTCCAGGAAGATCATTTTCATCTTCATCATCTTCATCTTCATCTTCATCATTTCATCACTTTCTTTCATTCTACACCCCATACTAATAAACCTCAGTTTAAAAAAGGACCTTATTTCTAAGATTAAACCAGCTTCCAGTTCTAGCCATAGCTCCCTGTACATTTTTTCTCTGTGAGATTGGTCAGCCCAGAGAACGGAATACCTTTGAAAAAGCTGCTTTACCATTAATCACTTACTTCTCAAGCATCTCCTTGGTATGATAAACGATCTGAGCTCTTTACCTTCTTTAGTGGAAAACATTTTATCTAGCCCCTGAATGTGTTCTGATATTTTTTCTTATCCCTTTAGTCACTTTTCCAAGATTCTTAAAAATTAAAAATACCTAAGTTGTATGTCCCACGCTAGTACTGGTTTTTGCACTAGGGACTCTGGACTTACACTTGCTGCTGTGGTTATGAAAAACTCGCTGGTCCTTCTGACCCACACTTCTTGCTGGGACCCCATGTTGAGGCGCTTGTAAGCTTTAAACTTTCTATAGACTCACTAGCATGAAACCTGTTTTCCCCCTTTGGCACCGCTGGATTCATATTAGAGAAAATTGGAATTTCTTGAGGAAAGAACTTTTCTGTTAGACATTGTGTCATTCAGTCAAAAATCCTTCACCTTCCCTTTTCCCCTTTCCCTCCCTCTTTCTCTTTCAATTCCCTTTCTCTCTCTTCTTCTCTCCCTCTCCTCTCTCTTTCTCCTTTTTTCAATGACAGCAAGTGCTGTCATTGCCTCAATGACACTTCTACAGAGGAGTAGTTCTCAGGCCCAGAATGAAAATCCTGGTGCAAACTGAAGGGGAAATGTACAACTCCATCACAGGTCACAGCTCTGAATGCTCACTTGGGGAACGGCAAGCTCAAGGTCCAAGTCACACAAAAGACATAACTTTGAGTTTCCAAGTTTTAAAGGACTGTCCGGAGCACTGGGCTGAAGAGCCAATATCTTGTCAGAATCGTTCCACTTTGTACAACTAATAAATATTCACTGGACCAAGGAGAGCGGGGAGTGTGGAATTTTCCACTGCCTCTCCGTCTGAGGCAAATGGATTTCACCAAAGAGTAATTCAGCCCAGGCTCTAATGACTGACCAGCAATTCAAAGTGCCCAGCTAAAGGCAGGTTGAGGGGATTTTCAGAAAATCTGAATTTCTCAGCATGTCTCAGCCAGTGCTCTTCCTCTCTCAATTTAGCATCCCCCATACCACCTGGAACATAAGCCATGTTGAAAAAAATCTCTCATTAATTCTTTCCTGTGCTTTAGAGCTGTCAGACCTGTATTCTGGTGCTTATAGATAGGGAACTAGACAGGGTGAGTGTCCGAGTTTTACCAGTGGCATCTCACAGCGCTCTATTCTAAACACTACACGCTTTGTCGTCTGATCTGATATGCAAGGAAACTATTGTTCAGAAATGGCTTTCATTCAAGATAACTAGGCAGCTTGCCGTGCACGTACATTTATTTTTGAGAACTTTGATCTATTCAGCCGCAGCTTTGATCTGTCTCACAGACTCAGATATTTCTCCTGAGGGCTCAGCACTATCTTCTGTTTCACAAAAGCATTTGTTCTGCCTCTACCTTCTCCGTAAGTCTCCACATGGCCAGCTGAAACCCTCTTCTCCCTCTGGCCTTTTAAACCTGGCATCCTGCATAGTTATGGTGGTGGCAATGGGCTCCATGGAAATATTTCATCACTCCTGCTGCCAGGCTTGGCCTCCAAAGCCTGATCGGAGTCAGGCCTCACAGTTCTTTTTGACATTTTTTTCCGTTTGGGTATTGTCCTATTTTTAGCTGGACAAACTATGCAGTTAAGCTGAGCATATTTCCATTAGAAAAACAACCATTTTCAAAGTAACCTGATAGTTCTGAAATATTGTAAAGTTGTTTTTCAGACAAGTGCTTTACTGCAAGGGGAATATGCTAGGATGTTATCACCACATCATTTGGAGTCCCCCCAGCTTCCATATAACCATATCTTGTTAAGAATTCTTCGCAGTTGACGTGTTTTTGACTCTGTGATCTCAAAGGATTTTATTTGCTAGCTTTTTTTTACTGCAGATATCAGAAGTGTGACTCAGTGGCTGCAATGTTTGTATTTATCACAGGAGAGTGAAAGTTTCAGAAAGGAGCAGAAGTAATGCCACACAAGTCTGTTTTTATACCAGCGGCCAAAGATTTAAGGCCTGAAAGATTTTCCTAAGAAAAAGTATTTCACTTTATTATAGTGCCAAAAGCATGGCTTCATAATTAAACATGAAATAAGCATAAAACTCTATTTATGCTGCATTTAACTGCAATCAAAAGGCATTAAAAACTGAGTAGGAAAAAAAATGAGTCAAGTAAGCCAGCCTCTCAGCAGTGCTTTGCTGTGAATGTCATGGAACACCAGAGGCTTTGGTTCACTTGAGTCCGTGCCAGAGGCACCGGGCGCTTTAAAAAGTCCTACAGGTACTTCATGCTTTAACAGCCTTTGCCAGTTTCTGTTAAAACTGTCACCCAGGGAGAAACACTCACCCAATGATAAAATAGGTGGTTTTGGTTTTGTTTTAGTTTTTTTCAATTGGGGCAGTCAGGAAGATATGCACATAAATACCAGCTGCAATTTCTGGATTACTGAAAAGCACACAATAATTTTTGAATCTCTACAAGACAGTCTCATAGGAAGATAGCATGGTGTTTCTTCCACCTCCGTATTTTTTCAGGCAGACATATGAAGTTGCATTACTATAGCATGCAGAGCGGCCCAAGTTTGGATCAGAACTCTCATTCTGCTCGGTGTTTCATAAACATGGGACCACAATAATTGTTCTTGCTTTTAAATGTTTACTGGTGCTTTGAAGCAAACATAACAGGTGAAAAATCACAATAGTGCAAAACAGGAAAAAAGTCCTACTGATCAGTTTGACCAGCTAGAGTCTTAACAGATTAATCTTTTTCTTCATCTGCCTAAAAACACTTTTCTGCCTACAATTATGTGTCATAGGCCAAAAGGTGTGTTGCAGATAGTTTCAAGCATCTTGTTTGTTACAGGTTCATACAGAGTTTCTTAGAATCAACAAAAACCCCTTTCTCCCTTCCTTCATGGACAATGAAAAATGCATAACTTCCAAAAACTACAGATCTAGTTTTTTCCTCTCATATTCAACATCTAGAAGGGACATAGCTTGTTTCTTGGAGTACCACTGGCACAGTTGAAAGAATGAAAATCAGACAGAGGAGAATTAATGTTTGACTGTTTCCATCCTTAAATTTTCTCCATGAAAACTGAGTCTTTCTGGTGCTTTCATCTCAGCTTTGCCTTAGGCTAGCTCTGCACACTTCCCTACGCTACTGGTCACTCCTCTAGCTGTCAGCATCTGTCTTGAAAAATCATTGCCTGGACACCCCTCTTAAGATGCCTCTTTTAATTTTTTCTCTTGGTATCACTCAAATGCAGTGTTTCCAGCTCAGCTCCTATTTGTGTTTACTCCTGTGCTCCCCTGTCACTCCTTCTCCCGATTACACGGACCGCGGGAGGTCCTTGTTGACTCTTCATACTTGCTTATTCCTTGCTTTCTGGGTCACTGAAAGGAACGGGGAAGTGAGTGATACAGTAACAGCCCCAATGTGCAATCACCATGTGCACATACCAGAAATTAAGGCTGGCAATGCAATGCCTAGCAATAAGCCACGTACATGAATAAAGCCGTTGTGAATGAATAAAAGCACATATAACTCTTTGAATACAGACTCAGATGCAGCAGTGTGTCCACTCTGCACTTATCAGTCATTTCCCATTCTTCTGAGGTTCTCTGGGGGCTCTTCACGCTACTGTCAGTGATTAACAATGGCCAAACTTGGTTATATTTAGGGAAAAAATTAGTTATGATGGTAACCTAAGAGAGGTATGGTACTTTCCCAAGGCAACATAACACACACAGTATTTTAGGAAGGCAGAAGAAAAATAGAAGAGGGGATTTCCTCCATTGTGAGAAATGGACAAGGAAGAGACTTACGAAGAGTAGCACCAGTGCCAGAGACACTGGGCTGGGCTCCTTCACAGCACTCGTGGTCTTGCCCCGGCCTCATCTGACCGGTTGCTCTGCCTCTTGGCAGACTCAGGTCAGCTGAAGAGAAAAGGAAATCCAACAGCTCTCCAGCAGTTAAAAGTTCCAGGAATAGCTTGCAACAGATTTCATTCATACAGAATATCGAAGCAATTTAAAAGATTTGATAGTCTGAAATCCATACAGCCCTAAAAGTATTTTTTTTCCACATTTTACTAGTGAGCTGAAATCCTCTTCTGTACAGTAGCATGTAGTTCCAGTTTATAGACTACAGTGAACTACAGATATAAAACCTAATCCACAAGGAGAGGAAAAAAAATCATCCATCTATATCCTATAGGCCACAAAACAATCACTATAAAATAATGAGCTTTGCTTGCTGCTGACCTGAGCAGAATTCAAATGGTGAAAATTTCCATGACCAGGATCCGTCAGTTTAGATAAAGTACCTAAGTGTGTAACCAATTTTTAATTTTTACATACTTGACTTTTGCTGTTTGATTATTTCAGGCATCTCATTTCCTTGAGTATTACTTAGACGAGGAGGAAAAGAAAATGAAATGTGAAACTATCAAATAGAATAAAACTGGCATTCACATAAGAGGAAGAAAGGAGATCCCGTTTTCAAAGCCAGCAGAATTTCACTGGAAGTGACAGAGATGCTTTATTTATGCCAGGTCTCTGTTTGTCCCAGAAAAGTCCAGCCTAGAAAAACAAAAAACAGGACAGAGGAAGGTCATCGTTATTACCACAGGCAGTTAATTAGATTTCCTGACCGCATTTCAGGCGATCTGTGAGGTTTTTAAAGAGGCGAAAGTAGTAGTAGAGGGGAAAAAATGAATTTTATGGAAACCTTATTGAGCCAGTCATTCTTTGTCATGCCCTAGAGCCCGTTCACCGAGCGCGAGCTGCATGCGCGGGTACAGAGGAAGTTACCAGCATCAGTGAGGGCTTCCCAGCCGCTGTCCAAGCACTGTAGGATGCACAAACATAGCCTAACAGATAGGGGTTGACAAGCAGAGGGAGGGTCGTGGGGAACAGAGGCACTAATAACCTGTATTTAAATACGATGAATGGAAAAGCTTTAATATTGAAATAATGTCTTACCACGACTGTATTTCACTAGCAGTTACTTTTCACTTACAACTGCTTTTCATCTAGCTACTGACATGGGGCCACAGCATAGCATTTCCAGAGGGATCTTTTTTATGCATGGTCCATCAAAGCAAAGCACTCGATTCCTAATGAGACAGATATCAGCAAAGATCTAAACTGTGATAGAGCCAAACAGAATCAGTGATGTTTTATTGAGCTGTAACAACTGCCTTGTTTATTTGAATGCACAAGACTGAATTTATTCATAATATCTAGTCATCCACTGAAGAGTTGCCCACATTTCTAGTCCCACCATTGACACCTCCAGTAAGAAAGAAATAGTGGGTTTAGATTACACAGAAAACAAAACAAAACCAAAACAAACAAACAAACCCAATCATTTTCCATGGACTTGATAGTTTAAGTTTTCTACCACATATTGATTTAAAATTGTGTACTTTGTTAGGTAAAATATATAGTAGTATATATAACTACAAATATATAGCAGTATATATAACATATGCTTAACTAGGATATTTGCCATTGCTGCCAAGGTCAGCTTTAAGGGGAAGAGTATACAGATCCTGTGTGGAAATGCTGTTGGTTTTACTCAGCAGGCTCAGCAGGCTCGCTGGAGTGCTCATACTGTGGAAATCTGCTCATTCTGACTAGCAGGTTGAGAAACAAATTATGGCAACCATCCCCCTAGGCCAAAGAATCTACTGATTTTTAGAGTTAGATTTGAGCTCTCACCGCCTGTCACTACTTGGAGCCTTTTTTTTTGTCTGCAGAATGGCCACCATCATCATATCCTCTCCACCTGGGATGCTGCTTCTGTTCTAGTCACTTTACTCACACCGCAGAGCCATTAAGCATGAACTGTATCGTACTGCCCTTATGAAACTCGGTGTCCAGCAGCCTCACACTTTGCTGCTCCCTCTCCCTTCACATCTGACCCTCAGGGGATACCTCTTGGCATCTCGTGTTGCGTTCATCTTCGTGGGAAATCCTGAGTCTTCACATTCCTGTATAGGAAGCAAAAACTAGCACTAAAAAGCTCTCAGTGCCAGCGTCTGGCGTATATAATGTACCATAACAGCTTGTACTCTAGCTAATTTTCCCCAGTTTAAGCTAAAAAGCAATTAAACTAGTACAGATCCTATGATCCTCCCCAGCTATACAATCAAGAAAATAAATAAATTTATTTAGGGACCTAAGGTTCTTTTATTTCACTCTTCTGAAGGAGTCTTTCTATGTCTTGCTACGTAGAAACACATAAAACATACCCAACAGATACAAAACCAGTAACATGTTGTCCACCTGATGTGGGCTTATTTAAGATTTTTTGGCACTGTTCTGGGAGAAAGACTCTGGTGGGATCAACACCAGCTTAGAAATATTCCCAAGAAAGATGATGCATCAGAAATACCAAATGAGTCACTCTTACTCATTTGCTTCTTCAGGTTGTTATGGGGAGAGTGGGGGTGGAGTGGAGGAATAGTTCATTAACATTATCTCATATCTTCTAAAAATTGCAAAAACCCCAATGTGGTTCAATCACTGGGGCTTAAAAGCAGGGAAGAGAGATCCAAAATCCATCCAGACTCCATCACTTCTCACCCAAACCTGTAGCTTTACTGACTTCTCTTGCAGTCGGTCCCAAAATATGAGTTGTCTGCGTAGGAGTATTTCCAGGTGGTGTTTCTCCAAGGCACAGTCTAAGTAACGCTCTGGCACATATGCATAGTACAAATAACTATCTAGCCCTGAGAAAGGGCAAGCTGAATATTAAGAGTGGCTGGTTTAAAACTATTTCTTAAAATCTGTCTTTTTGTCTGTTTTGAAGAGCTGGGTTACCAGCAGTGGAGTCAGTATATTCTCAGGGAGAAAGCAGGGTAAGCCGGTGCTCCAGAAGACCATGCTTGTGATTGCCAAATCGGAAAGGGACTTGAATCAGAAAATATTTTTATGTAGACAATTTGAAATCATTCAGGTAACATTATGACTGAATTGCCTAACTATCTGCACAGCAAACTCAGCTATAGTGAATCTCCATTTACATCAAAGAAAATTAAAGTCACTAATTGTTTCATATGTGTGATGTGGGAATTGCAGTTTCATTTTTAATGAAACTTTGATTACACTGTAATTGTTCTGGCAGAAAAATGGCTCCATTTTCAGAGGCTTCTGCTCCATTTTCATACTGTGTTCATGTTCATAACAGTTTTTCTTTGTGACCAGCATCACACAACCTAATCTTTTTAGGCTTTCCCAGAATTGTGATTCATATTGCCTGATTCTTGAAATCCAGAGAAACTCATTAGAAATACCCTTCTTTAGATGGAAGGGTAAACAGAAATGCAATGTTTTGGATGATGAGTCCTGTCTGTCCTGTGTTTTTTTTTTTTTTTCACTTTGCTCTACAGACTATTGCACTTGACATATCCCCGAAGGTTTTCCCTCTGACAGTATGCCACCATTCCTCTGCAGAAGGTCACTTTCTGAAAGAGTTTATCCAGAAATTGCCTACAAAGGATGGACTTGCCTACTCTGAACTTCTGAAGTGACTAACAGAATGAGAGAGGACTTCATAAACTTATGTCTAAGGAAATTAAATGCATTGTGACTCTCTTGCTCCTATATTGTGATTTACATCCATCCATGACAATCACAGTCGCACATTTATTAGTACAACTTTGTGTGTTGGGGTTGTTGATAATTCCCATATGGATACGCACTGAGATACCAGTTTAGTACTTTCAGCCATTTGTAACCAGGATCTCCTTTTTCAGGTGTTCTATAACCAGCATCTACACTGCAGCCTGAGAGCCTTACGGAATAGTATATAATAAAAATAGCCAAATTTCTATTTATCAATCAACTGTGTGTCCTATGGCAACTTTTTCAATGACCACTTCTATCACAAAGAAATGCTGCAGCTCTCGGGTGAAGAGAAAGGGCAGCAACTCTATAACTGTGGTTCCTCAGAAACCATATGGTACCTAACTGCACCATGGTGAAGGAAGAGGTGTTTATAATTAACATCAACAAATTTGGGCATGAAATGAAAACACCACGTAATTTAGGCCACAAGCAGGGAGTCTTGCAGCTGAGACCATATATACCAGGACTGAACAGTGAAGTGAATATTCCACTACACTGGAATGAGAAATATTTATTTTCCTCAAGATCAGCGCTTTGCAGTCTAAAAGTGTGAGGAAAATGTGCCAGGCCAACTTCTTCCCATTCTTTTGTGAAAGTGAAAGAGATTTACAAGGTGTAAGGAAATTAACAGCTCAAATGAAGCTGTTTTGCAAGATGACTTTAGCCTTTTCCTATTAACCACTGCTCCACAACAAGACTTGTTTTTTTTTTTTTCTGGGTAACAGTGGTAGGCATCAGCAGTAATACGCTTTAGCATTTAGCTAGCATTACTAATCAATTTTTATGTGTGACACACCTCCAGACAGAAAAATTATCATATTAACACAAAGAAGCAAAACATTTTAACCTGGATAATATGGAATCTTTTCCTCTGTTTGCATTTTCTAAACACTATTGGCTAGATAGCTTGGTAAAAGACATATCTTTTGCTTATATTATAAATGTTCATTGTGATATTTCCAACGTTCACTTCTTCAGTATATTTGAGTACAGCACTGGAAAAGTTTGGTCACTGTTTTACAGATCTCTTTTTTTTTTCAATTAGAGAAATCAGTCATTTTAAAATCTATTCATTCCTACATTGATGTGCAGTCTGAAGATCTCAGTGCTGGATATTTTTGGCAAGCAAAAAAAAATCCTGTCTTAAAATTTCTTCAAGAGAAGAAATATTTGGGTTTTCCACATTTTTTCATCTATCTTCTATTTTTCTCCTTGAAATTCCAATAATTCTGTATCCACAGGGGTTGAACTTATGATAAATACATCTGCATCTCTCAGTATGCCATGGAGTTCCAGATAGGCTAAAAAATACCTTTGATCAGTTCTAATAAATGCTTTTTTGTTCAGATAATGTCAAAAATATCCATTAACAATTAACAGTAATGCTGATGCACATCTCTTATCTGATTATGGAAAATTGCATTCTTTATCAAACTACAGAGATATCTGATGATGCTAGAAAACTATAAGTAGAAAATTTGATTGTAATCTGTCATGTAGCAAATTAACATATGGAAAATCTTTCACTCAAATAATGTCTTTGGTAAAGAACATTCTTATTATGTTGGAATGTCATAAGTCAGACACATCCACGAAAGTCATGAAAGGAAAATAAAACTAATTAAATCATTTCCATTAAAACACTTTTCATTAGAAAATTCCATATGTCAAAAATGGAACGGTTTACAGAGAAGGAATGGTTGTAATAAGTCTCAGGTAATTTAAATTTCAAATTGTCAAAACATCTCTCTTTTAAAGGGGTCTTGTTTTCTGCACTTTTTTTCTTTGTTTTCTTTTTTGCTTTGTTTTGTTTTTTTCCAACAATTTTGATTAAGCTATCATGGAAAAAGATTCAAAAAAATGAAAGTGCAATGATTAAAACAATCTTAATTTATATTAGCATGATATACACAATTTTCATTTTTTTCTCTGTCTTATTTCGGTCTTGAAATCTCAAAAAGGCCTACTGGTCAAAAGCTACTTTCCTTTTAGCTCTTATCAAAGATGTCAGCATTTGATTATCTTGGCATACTGTTTCTTTGATTTTAACTGGTGTCATAAGACAATATCAGTATTGTGAAACCTTTACAAAATTCCACATTCCTTGTTTTTTGGTTGCTTTTTCAGACAGAAATAAGTTTAAAACTTTTAATATTTTGCATTCTTTTTTTTTCCTAGTGACTTTTTTAGGTTGTATAAACAGCTACTGTATGACGTCTCTCTCTGTTATTCAGGGATAGACAGTCGATCCATTAGTATGCATTTCAAATGCAAATCCTTTGATTTTCTATTATATGTTTGCTTTGCTAGATTTCTGATTCTTCTTAATATATAGTTGCTCTGGTGATAAATTAGCTTGAAACCACAACTAATTGACCAAACATCCTGCATAAAACCTTTTAGAAGATCGGTTTTGACCTGTGCCCTTCCAAATGCGAAGAGTTATGTTAAAGTGTGCAACACATTTAGCAGGACAGCACGAGGGTCAGAGAACATGAATGTGTGGAGCCAGTGAACATCAACATATATGTCTACTACATGTTATTATTAATAAAGTAAAACTCATGCATGCTCAACAGGCCGAATGAGAACAGTGCCTCCATAGAGTGCTCTTAGAGCAAACACTATGACCATGCTCTTCATCTCTGGTCACCCAGAGTAGAAAATCTCAGATTTAGTTAGAATTCAAATCTTATTCAGTTTTCCTGCAGAGTCAGAGCAGACTTGAATTGGAACGTCGCATAATTTAGGCTAAAACTCTCCCACCTGCTAAATCATCCTTCAGAGCCTTCCCACAAGTCATTCCTGAGGCAGAGAAATGCTCTCCTGACATTATAACCAGGGAAACTGGTAACTGATGATGTCCATCTCTTCCAAGTGCAATTGTACAAGAGCAGAACGGAGAGGTCAAGGGAATATGTGCAATTGTGAAGACGTTCCCTTCCAAGAAATGTTTATTTAAGGGCTCAGGCTTTGCCTGCCAGGTTCATGATCAGCCTAAACCCATTAGACTCTAACCATGCTTCACTTTTCTGAGGAATAACTCAGTTAAAATCAATAATTTAAGTATATTTAAGTACATATGCAAAGGAAATCAAATATTGCCTAATCCGTTATTAGAAGAATAACAATCCAGTTCATTTTCTGGGACATTTTCCTGATAGTGCAGGAGTTCTGAACTGCCCTGAATACCTCAGGTTTCTAGTTCACTGTATTCTCAGATGAATTTCTTTGAAAAGGAACTGTTTTACCTAAACAAAAAACAAAAACAAAAACAAAGCAAAACAGTATATTGAAACGTACAATATACTGCTTTCTAAAAAGAAGCACAATAGTAGCTTCCATGAGATCACAAACACATAGCTTGCAGCCAGAAATGTCCTAATACATTCTGCACCTCCATAACTGCTGCTTTTAATATTGCCTGCCTCACCAGAAAGAAAATCAGAAAGAAAAACAAAACAAAACAAAAACCCATGCTTATAATCAGTGGGATGAAACTGAGTACAAGGAAGATGTGCATCTACAATGGCATTGCCCTGGGAGAGATTGAAAGAAGTTACGCAGTAATTTGGGAGCTCAAACAGCAACTAAATCATTAACAACTAAATTCAAAGGTAGAAATCTTTAGCTTTGTGTTTCCATAAGTAAGGTCAAGGTCCATCTCCAGGCAGTCAACCCACTAGCAAACAAAATGGATTTTGCACCCTTACACTGCAGCTATGCTCAGGACACCTTCTACCCCTGAATTTTGGTTTGTAAAGGTTCGTACAGGTTTGTACAGATCTGGCACCTTTGTGTGCTCAGTGTCACATCCTAAGCTGAAATGTGAGGTCAGGGAATAAGGAGAGTGGGATCTTTTCAGGATAATACTAGATGATTATCTAGAATGTTCAGTTATTAAAGGTAAAACCACAGCACCAAAAATGAGGTTAAAGAAGACCAGAATAGCCTCATAATGAAACTGGAGTTCTCCAGCTATTACAGATACAGACGTCGGGGCAAGAAGAAGTGAAAAAGGTCACAAAAGGCATAGCAGAAAATATCAACAACTGCTCATGCTTCATCCAGAATGGGCATTTTGGGTTGTGATATGTTGTGTTTAAGACTAATAGAATCAAATATCTGTACTTGACTAGGGAAAAATATGCAAAAATTCGACTTTTTACTGCTGTTTATAGGTGGAAATTCCATCTAGTTATGACTAATACTGAATGATAAATCACTCTAGAATTCAGGAAAGACTTCTTATTTTCAGAGTATTCTTCTGATGTTACAACAATGTGACTTGGGACTTATTATACACTGCTGTTTCTTTTAATCTAGTGTACTTAGTGTCAATTTTAAACACTCCCGCTGGAACTACATGAAAAAAAACAAGTTCATTTCCCAGCTTTATGGAAATTCACTGTGAGCAATTATGAGCTGAACCCTGAGAAGGTCACATTTATAAGCAAGAGCAAACAAGATGCTCAGTGAGAGTGACTGCTCAGTGGAAAAGCACAGACAAGACAAAATGCAGATATGCTCAGCTGGTTGCTGCCCTTGTGGTGCTGGCTGAAGGAATGCACCGTGACCTCCAGGATCCCCTCCACATCCCTGCAAGCAGTGCTCCATGAACCAGGAGCCAGGCGTATTCAGGAGCAGAGGATTTCAGTCCTAACTGGCAGAAATTCTGACCCCATCTCAGGTTTCTCCCTCTCTGCCTTTTGTAGTTTAGGGCTTTTGAAGATTTGCGGATGGGAGTTCTAGTTGGTAGTTAAAAAGTTTCCATTTCAGTGCTCATGTTGTACGGAATTATTCTTGCACGAAAGGACTTATTATCTCTCCTCCAATTTTATGTTATTTTTCTTTCAGTAAGTGAAATAAAATATACAAAAAAGAAAAGAAAGCTTGACTCTATTTCCCTACTCCTCCCTAATTGTGTTTTCTTTTTTGTTTTTCTACATCATGCCTTTACATTCTTGCCTGCTTTTGAAAAAGCTGCCAAAAGGTAAAAAAAAATTAAACACAACATTGCAGCTCTGCAGAAAGGTATTCCTTCCAGAAGCAAATACCTTGTGTATGGTGTGTTTTTCACAGGAACCATTTTCTGTCCTGCCAGCTGTATTTTGAGCCTTTTCAAATTACAGGTTTGAAATGAAAAAGATATGTGTTGTTTACTCTTATGCTCAGTCCAACTTCAGGAAAACTAAAATGATTTATATTTTGTTATTTTATTTGTCTTTCATTTCTTTAAGAAACATTGTGTTAACTCTCAAACGTACATAATAGTGACTAATAGTGACTTTAAGATTTAAATGGTAAAAACTTTTGCCATTTGCTGAAGGACCAGCTGACTTCTAGTATCACTCACACTGAGAATTTTCATGTTCCACGGTGAACTAAGAGAAAATTTTCTTTGCCCACAGAACATGCACACAGTAGGGGTCTTCTTCAGTCAAATTCACATTTTTTTTTTTTTGCTTTTCTAGTCATTGCAGTTCTGCAATTTTAATTAAAACAGATGTAAGTTGCTACCATCCTGACCTAGTCTAAACATTTCAGCTATGTGGCAAAGAGATAGAACTATATCCAAATTACTTTTATTTCCCGGTTGTCAAAAGAAAGAGTGAGAAATTCAAAAGGAAAATATGCAAAATGCGAGAGAGTATAGGTTATGCGTAACAGCATATTTATAAGACGCTTATAAGGTTTTGTTAAAAATATGTGATGTAGGGGTTTTGTTTTGTTTCGTTTTTGCATAAAATTTCATACCATTCATCTGCTAACTTACTGCAGGCAGTAAATAAACCTGTCCTTCTTCATTCTTTCATTCTGGTACGTAGCATTTTTATAGTTCGTACATATTTTGGCAACCACAAGGATAAAACCGAACAACAGGGAAAATTGTCCTCAGGTATTGTTCGGTGCCAGCGGGCTTGGCACCTGATATCAGAGAGAAAATTTGGTATTTGACAGAGAGCAGTCATGCCTTAAGCCTAGCATCTCTCAACCCATATTTGTCCATTAAAAAACTGCAGTGCTTTTGTAATGCAAATTATCTGAATGACAGTTTCTGAAGCCTACAGAATTGCTCATTATGTCACCATCACTATCTGATTCGCACTAATGGCTGTGGCAATAAAAGGACCTGCAATTCCCCTGTGTATTAGCTGAACCTTCCTTTAAGGAGGAGAAGAAAATAATAAGGTGGTTTTACTTCCTTTCCTCTTTATTTTTGCTGCTGTTACTGAATAGTAGCTTCTACCTCTATACAGTAACATAAAAAGGTAGGTAATTAAATCCAAGGAATTGTAAAAATATTTACTGCTGAAAAGGAAGCTGTCTCAAATTCAATTTACACAGCATATTAAAAAGAAAAGAGTGAGTGTAACTGGAGAAATTAATAAATCTCAACTGCTGGAATGTCTCAAATAAAGATCCAAAAGGCTATTGAAATTCACCAAGCCCTGATGTACTGAACAAAGCGAACCTCCTAGGTTATGACTTGGCCCTCAATGACTGAGATAATTAAAATCATGATCTTATTTTTTCCAGTGTGGATTCATTTAATTTGAAATAGGACTTGGCCGTTCACAAGCATTGCAGGATCAAGAGTAGCTGGGCATGGTTTAATGAATGTGCTGGGGAGTCGAGTGTGTTTCTTCTCAGCGGCTCGAGTGAGCGCCTTGCGCGCCGTGCACCGCATGGGCAGCATGGCTCCATGCCAGCTCACACGGCTGTGCGGTGGGTAGGCCAGGGACGGCTCAGCACACACCTGCAAATTGCAACCGGCGTGCCAGAGATGTCCGCAGGCCTGCGGAGCGCTGGGCAGCGCTGGGAGCCACCGCTAACATCGTTTGGACAAGGGCAGGCAGCACCTGCTTGCCCTCTCACACACAACCAGTCTATTTGGAGAATTGAATGCTCCACGAAAGGAGAAGAGAAGAGAGGAGAGGAGAGGAGAGGAGAGGAGAGGAGAGGAGAGGAGAGGAGAGGAGAGGAGAGGAGAGGA
>JAWLRI010000367.1:2871255-2963560 GCA_034781795.1 Crypturellus tataupa | reverse complement strand
GAGAGGAGAGGAGAGGAGAGGAGAGGAGAGGAGACAATGATAGATAAATATGGCACCAGAACTGTAGCTATCAGAGGACAAACATATTTAAGGTCACCCCCAAATATGCAGAAGTGTCCCTGAGTCACATTGCAATTCCCAGGTCTGTGCTCACCTCTGTCTTCTTTCTCTTCAGTGCCATGCTTACAAAATATTTTGCCTCACTTGCTAGTGAAACACACTCCTTTGCTTTCTAGGCAAGATTATCAATTTTGTTAAAGGCCTCTCTGCCTTCTAATGAGAGGAGAGGATGAGCTTTCACTGAGAACTTTGAAGTGGAAATCTTTAGCAGAGGCCTCTCATTCCTATAATCATCCTGATGGGAGGGGAAAAAAAAAGAGACTCTTTCAGCTCTTTCCCCACCATTTTCCCTCTCTCTCTACAACACACATACACACACTGTATGGGCAACCTACATGGATGCATTTTGTGGTCTGCACTTCTGCATTCACACAGGCAAGGTCCTTTTTCTCAAAATGGCCTATACCTGTAACACGTGCACAGCAGCAACCTCACACACCCTGCCATGGGGTCTTTACTTCTATTCTTGCTTTTAATCTTATTCTTTTCAGTTCACATTTATAATTTGGCCCTTACTTTCAGCACACATCCTACAAAATTTTTTGCAAATTAATTTTATATTCACGGATATTTGTTGAAAAGGGATTTGAAATTAGAAACACTCAGACTCAAAGAAACTTCATTTCAAATATGAAGTCTTTGGTGTGAAAGTACTTGTGTTCTCCACTCAGGGAATTAAATCTGCCCCTTGCCTGACCACTGCACAGCTTGAAGTACAATTATGTACCATAATTCCCTGTCATAGAAATATACTTACAATAATAAATTCTAATGCATTCATACAAATAAAACTAATGGAAATGCATACTGCTGGAGGATGTTCAGCAAGCAAAGAAAGAGGAGCGCAGTAGACTAATATATTCCTTCTTGGGAATATCTCTATTTTATGCTGATACATTCTCCGCAAATACTTAAATTCCCAGAATTAGCAAGCCCTTCATAATCGCCTTCTTGGGAATGAGATCTGTCCCTAACACTCAGCTTGATTTTGCAGCCATTCCAGTGTAAAATTCGTGTTACAGCATCAGCAGATGGCAGGTCTGGGGGAGGGGGCCGAAGCATTAGCAGGAGGCAGCAATCTCCCTTCCTGCAGTGCAGGAGATTTTTCCTCTTTGAGAAATAATAGCCAGCCCTGGGTCTCGCTGAGCACGCGGGCATTTCAGAGGGAGAAAGAGCTTCGTTCCCTTTTCCATCCCGCAGGGCAGAGCAGTGAGGTGTGTGGGGCAGAGTCCGGCAAGGGGCCCCGGGCAGCTCTCCCAGGTCTTTCCTCTCTGCTCCCGCTCCGCACTCCTCTCCTGGAGGCTGCGATGTCCAAAGGCAAAATGTGTTCCTTCAATGAGATTAACTGCCCGATACCAAAGAGAGATTACCATGCATTTTTTAACCCTTTAAATGTCCTGGGACCATGGCAGTAAAGGGTTCTGGCAGCACTGTTTGACAGCACTTTTTCTTTTGAGTCCACATGCCAAGAAACATGGGAACTGATGTTAAATATCATTCATACATGGTCGTGCTTAATAATTATTCTGTCTCCTCTGGGAGAAGAGGCAACAGTAGCAAAAGCTGTGCAAAACTGGGCAGGGATAGCTGTTCTTGTAAATTAAGCTTTTTTTTTCTTGTAATATTAAGCTTTTTGAGTTTCAAAATTTATGTATAAATTTTGTATATTCAAAAATTATGCAGTTATAAAAAGGACTAGAGTCTAGAGGCCTCCATTTGACTGCAAATTGGGTATAGCAAAAAAAATATCGAGAAAAATGTACAGGAAAATTTTAGTTCTGTCACGTTTGCCAAGGGAGTCTTAATGTAATTTTTTCCATCTCTTTTCTTCTCATACAATTTTGGATTTGATAAGAGAGGGAGGCATCATTACAAAATACATCAGTTCACTGCAGCTTGCTCTCCAGACCCAGTGCATTCTCAGTGTTTTTCTGTTTTTATTTCTCTTTCACTTTGAACTAGAGAAGACTTTTATGACATCTCGTGTTAAAATGCATTTACCCCAAATAATCGTCCAGAAGCAATATATATATATAAAGCCAAAGGACGTAGAATACAATAGTGCTCTATGTGTCAAGAAACAGGGCAAAGAACTTACTTATATCCAGATGGCTCTGTGGTCGTCTGATTATACCAAGATTGTACCACATGCATAATATAGTGTATAATAATATAACTCTCTGATTTCTTGTAGAATTTCCATCACACATGATACCACCATCACCACCGTCACCACAATACTTGGAGTAGAAAGTTGAAGGTCACTATACCAATATTAGGCAGTATTTTTGAGAAACTCACTTTAATGTTGTGCCGTGCAGTAACCATCATACAATCTCCAGTTCTAGGATCAGTGGAAGGGGACTGTGACTTTCAAGCACCGGAAAGCAGCCGTTTAATAGAGTGATTTGCTCAGTCTTAGGAAGGTGAGGTGAAGAGCATTTGTATGGCTAACTTCTCATGCAAGGATAAGTTAGATTAATGGTTTACAAAATGTTCTGGGGAAAGTAACACTTTTACCTGCAGGGTTTTATGTGAGCATGTGAGAATTCTGCTTGCAGTACTGCACGGCTGGCATGTCCTGTTAATTTAGATTCATACCTGCAAAGCCAGTGGTGATTTCATGTCGTTAGAATGAATTTGGAACAGTTTTCTTTGTTCTTTCCAAGGCAGATAATTTATGAGAAACCTTTCTGAGGGATGTTTGACTTATTCAATCTTTAACCTTGTCACCCATGCTTTCAAGGAAAATCCTAGGACATTGAAAGACTTTGGTTGAAGTATCAGAATAAGACTGAATAGTCCAAGATTCTTTATCTATATGTAATGCAGAGTTTCTCTATGACCTAGAGCTGATCAGCTAACATTTTTTTTTGTCTTTGATTCACTCACACTAAAGTTGTATAATTTGTCTGTCTTTCAGGTATGTAGCTGAGTGAGAAAATCTATTTTCACCCTAGAATAAGTGATAAGGAGAAGAGGCTGCTGAGAGCCTTAATTCATTACTGCTTGAATCACACTTTCAGATTAACAGTTTAAGATTTAAACTGTTAAATGCCAGTAGATGACAGTCTTTTGCAGTGTCCACTAACCTGGGTGTCAGCTGAGAGACTGAACATCTTCAGGGAGGCCCTGGAACACCAGATCATACTGTAGAACACAGTCAGGGTAAATATGCACACACATATAGAATCGTAGAATCTTTAGGGTTGGAGAAGACCTTTCTGATCATCAAGCCCAGCCATAAACCCATCACCAACATGCCTAACGTATATATATGTGTGTGTGTTTGTGTATGTGCATAGACATATGCATGTCTACATACACATATTGGACAGTTAGCCTAATAAACTAGCTAGGATTCAGGCAAATTTCTTTTACACAAATATGTGTATAAACTATCTGCTATGTGATTATACAAACATTATTCATGTTTGTATGGAATCATAGAATGCCTGAGGTTGGAAGGGACCTCTAGAGGTCATCTAGTCCAAAATCTACAAGGAAATTATACATTTCCTTTTCTTGCAAACCTAGGCATTGGTAAAGAATGTAAATGGAACCTTATTCCCTTAATCATGGTAGAGACAAAGAGCACTTTCCTCACCCACAGTTTCTAGAATCATCTTTCCAGTGAGTTCAGTGCCCTGAGGAGCTCCGACTTTCTGAGTACGTTCATCTCCCAGCCGTTCTCTTCTTTTACAACCTACTGCTTTCCAGAGGTGCAAGGAGGTCTGTCAAATCATACACCTTGGCTGTGACCATTGTTTGCCACATGGCTAATTGCTGTAGACAGCTGCATCTAGAAAATCCCTTTCTTTCTTTCTAGACAGGTGCTTAATCATCTCTTCTAGTCAGACATAAGCTTGTATTGAACATATAATGATCTGAATACAGGTTCTAGCTGTATGACTGTCAAATGTTCTTCAGATAGGAAGTACCCATGACTAATAGAATACAATACTTTCCCATATTCTGTATAACAGACATGTTTCTCATAAATATAACAGACAAATTTCTCACAGGCATAGGGCTTGGCCTGGTCCTACTCTCATTGTTGCAGAGTAACCAAAAGACTTCACGTGATTTTATTTATTTTTGTTAAATAATAGCAGAAGGTATAAGAAATTCAGAAATGTTCGGTAAAGGTGATTAGATCCCACACAAAGATTTTTCTGTAAGTGTTATGGGAAAACTCCTTAGAAATGTTGCCATTCGGTTACTTTCAAACGCACTGTGATCGGGAGTTTTCTAATGTAAGCATTTCTGGCACACGGTTTTCAAGCTGAGCACAAAAAGACTGAGGGAGCTGGGCCTGTTCAGCCTGGAGAAGAGAAGGCCGAGAGGAGACCTGATCAGTGTATGTAAGTACCTCAAGAGAAGCAGTGAGGAGTTTAAGGCTGGCCTCTTTTCAGAGGTGGCCACTGATAGAACTAGAAACGGCCAAGAGAGGTTGTGCAGTCTCCATCTCTGGAGATCTTCAAAACCCACTTGGACGCAATCCTGTGCCACGTGCTCTAGGTGACCCTGCGTGTGCAAGGGGGTTGGACTGGATGACCTCTAGAGGTCCCTTCCAACCTTAGGCATTCTGTGATTCTATGAAAGCTGAAACATAATCCAAGAAAAAAAGAGGACTGGGATCAGAACCCCAACAGTAGCTTCACAAGAGGAAAGTTGTGGCTGTGGTTTAATGGTTTTTGAGCACCTATTGGAGATGACCACCAAGAAGATGATCACTGCTGTTTCTCAATGATACATTTGAAAAACAAATTAAAAAAAAAAAAAAAATACCAAAAATAAATAAATAAATAAATAACAGAGGGAATCACTGTTTAATAAAAGAGGAATTCAGGTAACACTATAGGATAAGCCACTGAGTGTATATGGCCCAGATTCATTACACTCCAAAAAGCTCTAAAAAGTCTTCTCCGTGTAGCTGAAGGAAGAACTGAAGGTTCCTAATTTCTCTTTCTGTTGGAATAATTGCAATACTATGTGCAAGACACACCAGGCAGGTCAAAGCAAAGCCGGTTTGTAGTTTGAATTTCAACTGTATGTTATACACTTGCCTTGTAATGTATTCAAACTGACAGCATTGTTATGGTGAATTAATCTAAATTAAGTCTAGACATTTATTTATAATAACAAGCATCGTAGAGATTGTTCAGTGGTTGACTATGCTCAGGGGAATTTACCATGGAAATCCCAAACTTAACTCTTACAAATAAGTGACTAGACTGAAAAATTAAAGATACATGAGTTTAGACTATAATTTCAGGAATAATACCACATGTTTTTTCTTCTCCTAGGTTTTTTTTTTAATCTCTGTCTCCAATGGTTTGCCTGTCTTAATTGTCATCACCTGTGCTGAGAAGACATAACCTTGGTGTAATGTAATTGTGGTTCAGAAGACAGCACGGAGAGAGCGCATGGAAGTCATGCCAAGTCAGAGTACACATTGCATAACTTTTATTTCTTAGCAATAAAGGTGCCCTGACATACCCTCACTTTCGAGGATTGTCATGAATCTTCAATATTTAAAGTTAGACGTGCCCATAAATTTATCTATTATTTTAGCCAGAGTGAACTTAAAGCCATGAATTAACTTTGTTCGAGCACTAGACGTTACAGAGAGAGAAGGTGACTAGTAGAAATCCTAATGCCCTTTCGGTTCACATTGTTACTATTTATTATTTGTAAGAGCAAAGTGACTTAGAAACAAGGCTGACTGTTTTTAGCACTTCCATGGATAGATTTTTTTTTTTTTTCCCAACTAACACAAATCCAGAGCACTGCCTGGACATTAGGCAATTAATTGTAACTTTATAGGCTGAGTATATATATTACTTCATCCTGAACTCACTCCAGGGAAAAAAACTTACAAACATGAGGAGCAAGACAGCGGTTCCCAGAGCCAGGGCTTGCAGGCCAGCCTTCAGGGTTAGCCAAGCACGCAGGGTATCGACATTTGACCCAGTGTCTATGCAGTGGGAGGAATCCTGGAGTCACCAGAAAGTGCCGTGCCCCTGGCTCACACTGCACTGCCCTGTGAGGACAGCATGTTTGCAGCGGCAGGGAGGTGAAACATTGTCTCCCCTGTCATGGCATGGGTGACAGGAAAGGGATGGCCTCTGACAGACTCCTGGCTTTGGAGATCTCCATCATCTGCTGTGACACAACCTTCATGGAAGACATCTATGAGGCTGGAGCCGGGGGAGGAAGGTAGGCTGAGCACCAGGAGAGGGGATCAGCCACCGTGCCAGACCCAAACCCATTCCAGCAGCAGAGCTCTGTGTCTCTGGGCTGCACTCTCCAGGCTGGGGAGCACGGGTGGCTCTTAACCCTCCAGAGTACGTTGAACTGCCTGGCAGGCCTTTTCCCTCTGTGGAGAAGGAGGAAGCATCACGTGGGCACAGCTTTCATTGACATGTCTGAACAGCTTCCAGGCTGGAGAAGGCTTTCACTGGGCTGACTCAGAGCATGGGCAAAGCTCCTGCCTGTGCAGATGTGCCTGGAGATAAGTGAGGGGGAAGTACAGCAAGGCAAGTTTGGTACATGTTTTGCAGAAATGGGGCTGAGGTAACCGTGGTGGCAATATAACATGGCCAAATGAATTTCTAACGATTACCCAAGAGGCCTGTGCCAAAGCCAGCATTTGAATCCAGGCACTCATCGAGTGCTGCAGGCATAACTTCTAGGGCTTTCCTGGATAATGGCCTGAACTCCACAGAGGTGGAGTTTTACCTTCAGGAACACCATTGCTCTTGCATTTAATAAGTGCTTAGTGAAATACTCTTTCAAAAGCATCTAAAAGTTATTTAGAAAGCAGAAATACAGATTCTTCTGGATTCTGGCATGTGTTTCTGGTCCCCTGGTTTTAAAAGAGGCTGTGGAAATACTATAGAGGGTTCAAAAGGGAGCCACAAAGATGACCTGTGGGATGTCAAGACAGCTGTAGGAGATTAGACATAAGGACCAAAATTTATTTAATTTAACGGAGAAAAAAAAGCGGAGGTGATGTGGGTATTTTGTACCAGTGGTAACACATGGAGCAAATATCTGTAGATAGGGAGAGCAAGGAGCTTCTGAACTTTTACTGACTAAAGTAGGACAAGATCCAACTGCTGATAAATGTCCTTCAGTGGGTGCAACTCCAAATCACAACTTGCAATCACTTCACATGATTGCCTTCAGTGTATGAAAGAACTCCTTATCTCTCCTTTCTAGATGCATTTTGATTACTTTCTCTACCCCTCCTACCACCTTCTGAAGTATCAGATATTGGCTCTCAGTTGGAAGCAGGACTGCAGCAGGGTTAGACGTCTGACTGAAGGTGCTACGAAGTCTCAGCTTTCTGCCTTGTGCATCTTCCTCTCATACTCAGGTCATACTAATGGCCAGATAAAAGGTTGGAAAATAATTTTACTCCAGGATAGACTGGCAGGATTCTTGATGGGTTTTATCTTTAGCAGGTTGGAATTTCTCATTGTCCCAAGGAGGCCTTCAGGGTGGAGGCACTTTGTTCTTTTTCTATGCACCTGGCGCATGGTTTGTTTTCTCCCAAGAACTGAAACACGTAGTATAACTGTAGCCTTTGGGACATGCAGGAATTCAAACGATTCTCTGAGGCTACTCACTATAGAGATTACTGCCAATGAAGTGACATCACTGCCCTTAATAACTTTATGTAGCAGGTGTTCCCAGAAGACATCAAATGGAGTGCACTGTATTCAAAATGCAATTCAAAATTCAAAATGCAGCTTTCTTTTAAAACATAGCTGAAGAAAATGGTATTAAGGTAGCAGATGAGTGCTTGGCTAACTTGTAGCCCAACAGACCCAGTTGCAATCACTCTTTTTCATGTGAATTTAAACCCCACATTTCCAGAAAAATAAAATCTTGATTCTACAGTTCCCTTGAGATTTTTATAAGGCTCATTTTACCAGCACATAAACACTAAAATCTTTCATTCTGATGCTCAGATTATTTGAAGGAAGAACACTGACACTTTTTTTTTCAAATAAATTAAGGCCTATGAAGCATAGTGGAACATAGGAGTTACCCCATTCTTGGCAGTGTCTCGTCAGCTTGACTTCTTGCACTCTGTGGCAGGCAGTGTTACCCGCACAAAATGACGAGCCTAAACCAAGACGGCAATTCTCCATCTCGATAGCAAATGCCTATAAGCATGCACGTGGTAGTCCTATATAGACCTGAGGTTTAAGTTTTTCTGAAATACCCAGCAGAGGAACGATAAGCCAGAAAAAGAAACCTAAAAGCACTTTTAGAATATGGTTATTTCTCCAAATTGCCTGCAAGGAATATCTTTTACAAAATCTTTGGTCACAAGTGAAGTTATTTGGAAGCCATAGAAACAAAATTCCTTCCCATATTTCTTTCATTTACATTTCAAGTTTTCTTTTAGATAGAAACAAAATCTAGAAGTGAGCTATCTGTATACAGAACTCTGTTTTCCCTTAGCTTTTGAAGCTACTGGTTGATTTAAAACAAATTTGACGTAAGGTTAAAACCCTCAAAGGTTTTTACTGCCACCGGAGGGGATCTGGAAGGGGGAAAATAGCAAGGAATTTGGAGATGGGATAGAAAATCCTAATAGTGGTCACTTAAATCAACCAAGAGGCACAGCTCTGAGAAATCTGATTACATGTTCTGCACTCATTGCTTTTATCTGACTTTTCTTTTATCTCCGAAGATACTATCCACAGTTGCTCAAGGTCTCAGGCTCACTTGTAAATCCCTCCAACAGCTCCCTGTTCCTGTGACCCTTCCAGGAACTTTGTGAGAACAATAAATTCAGGCTTGTCAAATTTGGTTCAGATCAGCCAACAAGTTCTGTGACTGCTGAAGAGGAAAATATATGCAATGTGCAGCCCTGACAGAAACGGGAAAACTTGGCAGCGCTGCAGTCATGAACACACCACCTGATACCAGCCCCTGCTCATGAAAGGAGAAGCAGAGCTCAAACTCCTTTTCCCACTTCAGTTTATCCCCTCTTAACAGCAGGTTGACTCGCAGGCTAGTAGAAACTAGTTTATTGCTTTTAAATGCTTCAAATGCTGCTGTGATTCATCAATAAGAGCGGGCTGCAGCATGCAGGGACGTTTGTTTGGCCAGCTGTGAGCCTGAGCAAGTCCAGACCCATGTAACCAGTCATCACTTTCTCACTGTTAATATATCCATGCAGAGCACTGTTGCTGTTCTGCAAAAGGGCGGGTGAGGATGGAGGCAACATGTGTATAAAATACAGTTCCAGGACAGTAAGCGTCATTTGATCAGTATGTGGAAAGGCATGGGAAAAGAACATTTGCAATGAGCTATCACATATCGAGATCATTATATCCTAACTGTCTGGATATTACAGACCTAATCAACTTCCATGTCTAACCAGCATCTTGGGGCTTAAACCCTGTCAATAACATTATTCATTCATAATGAATAATGGTTAGTGTAACTGAAAAAACATAGTTAGACTTTCATCCACTTTTTATGAGTTCTTATGCTTAACAATTTATAAAAACTAAAAACTCATTTTCTGCATAAAACAATCAAAATGATTATTGCAACTTTATTTTCCCAAAAGCTATATTCAGTATCTGTTTATCTGGTGTAAATACAAACCACCCTACCCTGTTACAGAGATTTATTTTAATCAGTTACATAGCTCATCTGAGGTCTCTGATTCTATTTTCAGTTATTAGCCATGAAAGCTACTACTGTACAAGCTATCTGTTCAGTAATAAACATTTGGTGGGTAATTACATAACTTACATTAGCTCAGTGCCACATGTCAGCCAAAGCACCAAGCATTTCCTCAGGAGTAGCTGTGTGTCTGGTTGCAGTGCGTTATTCGATCTCCGATGAAAAAACTTCTACAGATTCTGTTCTCATTTATTCCAATGTCTTTCTATACTGTTAAGGCAGGAGAAAGGAGCCTTAAACTGAGCACAATTTTCCTATCTTATGTCCTCTGGGTCCTTTCACACTTCCAGAGCTATTTAATTTTAATCTCCATACCTGGATATTGGAAATCTATGTTTCCATCACCCAGATTATATCACCACAAGCGAGCACTCACAGCACAGGTAGTCTCTGCATGCCCAGTAGTTGTATACACATGCCGGCACGCTGGATTTACTGCTCAGGTCTGACTTACAGCAAAGTGGGTGTGTAGAAAATTATACACAATAGATGGATGGCAGACCACAGCATCTGCACAGGTACTACCCAGTGAAGGTATTTCTGCCTGGGAAAGCTCTGACCCTGTTGCAAGTCCTCAAGGTCCTGTCTGTGACAACAGCTGAGAACCAGGACTCTGCCATGAAGAAAGGCCCATGATGGTGCAGCAGTCCCACACAGGTTAACGCAGTAAACTCTATCCCTCTAACATCTACATTCCCATGTACTGTGAACTACTGCAACATGACTTCTGGCACAGCCCATCCACACTGCGGGACATGCTGGTAGCCAGCCTGTGGCTCCTAGTGAGGATGACCTGCCAGCATAACTGACAGCCCTGTCACCTTCTCTTGTGTCTAAATCAGCATTTCCATCACTCCCTGACCCAGCACTTTTCAAGCAGCTGGGAGGAGGAACAGTAAGGAGATGAAAGGACTGTGTGTTTACGAGTAAGGAAGAGGCAACTGTAAGAAAAGCTGCCCCTTTTCCTCATCATAAGCTATTCTGGTACACTCAGCTGTCAATTTGCACTGCTGGAACTTATTAAAAGTGAATAATGGTGTGACTGCTGGACAACAGGCACCCCAAGGTGCGTGAGGGAATGGAGCTAGCAGGGAGAGCTACCTGGGCTCTGTATCAAATAGGTGACCCACCGCTGGTAGGGGTGTAAACAAAAAGTACGAGGGGAAAGAGAAGAGAAACCCCTAGAGAAATACTGGCACTCTAGAATAAAATCTGAAGCTCTGACCCCAGGGCAGAGATTTGTTTTTCAGAGTGCATGGCACGCCGCTCAAAGGCTGCGGGCATGACGGGATTGCTGACGGTAATACCCACCAGAATACAAAGAATTCCTTGTTGTGCCTCCTGATGATTTATCCCGAGTGACTGCAGTGCTGGCTTTGTTTTCGGGATTTAATCGCTTGATCACTTGCCCGTTGGTTTATCCCTGCCTCCGGTCATAGTGATTTTAGTTGAATTCAACTAGTTCAGCTTTAAAAATAAACATTTGTGCAGGGAGGTGAGCAATAGCTAAACATCAGACAGCGTTACCTCCCTCCACACAGGCCTTTGACACCAAAAAGGGGAGGTCCTGCCCAACAGACAGCAATGCCAGTGGGGCCACTTCTGAGCAAGAGGCACCAAGTCCAAGCATAGGAGTGAGTCTGCCTTGCTGCTACGTTTCTGAATCTCTTTATTAAACCTGTACTGTGCCTTGCTCTCACCACTCTGCTCACGTCCTTCTTTGCCCTCGACAACACCACGGACCACTGCAGCATGTGATACCATTGTATGCCCATGCAGCACAGGTATTGGGCTGTCTCCGGCAAGGAAAGACGGTACTTCTAAAAAGTCAGTCCTTCCTTGTGTCCTTGCATGGCAGCACCAGGCACGGTCAAGGCTGCAGAGCTGTCCTTCCATGCCCCGTATCTGGAGGATAGTTCTGTTATGCTGCAAACAATACTCCTTTCCCCGGAAGAAGTGGTGAGACCTGATTTTCTGAGGTGGGGCTCCATGCTGCCTCCCTCCCACCAAGATGAATGAAGGCATGAAGTTGCCTCAAGAGCGATAGCAGCCCATCTGAGAGGTGCTCAGGAGCAGAGGGATAGGAGAGAGCTCAGGGACAGGAGGAGCATGAGGCCAGGAGGGATCATAGGGGCCAGGAGGGATCACAGGGGCCAGGGGGGGAGCATGAGGCCAGGAAGGATCTCAGATGACAGGGTGGAGCATGGCGGGCAGGAGGGAACGGAGGACGAGGCTGTGGCCACAGTGTCTGAGCTTGCAGGAGGTGCTGCCAGAGCAGCACAGCCGGGCTGGACAGAGCTGAGCAGAACTTACTGAATACATTTCTTATTAGCTAGCTTGAGAACTCATTAAAATTTTAACAGCCTGGCCTATCAAATCAGATCAAAGCACTGCCATCATGGCTCAGTGGTAGATAACAGCGAGCATTAGCATGGGGGCTGAGCTCACGGCTCCCTCCAGGCTTCTGCAGGAGTCGTCTGGTGATGGCTGAGATGGTTTGGCCACCTTTTTTAACCCCAGTTTAGGCAACTGTTTTTGAGGAATTGTGGGAACAGAGGGGAACTGTGTCCTGAGAGCATTCATTTTTCTCTATTATGCACCAAGCACGTTTAAAAACCAATTTAGATAAAAAGACATACATAACGTAGGTGTGTAAATCTATAAGAAGAATGTCAACCCTGATTTCTGTTAGGTTGATTTAATCATATCATCAGACTAATTAACAGAACAGGGAGCCACATCTTATGAACCTCTCTGAGCAGATTATTTTTGACACAGGCATTAACGTTCAAATTTAGCCTAAGCAAAAACATCGGACTGATTTGTAACAGTACTGAGTACTCGCAGCTCCCACTGAGCTCACCAGGACTTGACCAAGGGCAGCGCTCCCAAAGGCAGCTGTTAAAAAATTGCCTGGCTGTCAGCATCACCTCAGAAAATGCTGGGGAGTACTAGGTAACCTACAGAGGAATGACTGTCTGAGACAGGCGTGACTGTCTGCAGCCCTTGTCCCCCTGTCACCACCGCAGCCTTCTGTATGTGGTTAACTGGGAGGGACCTGCCACCAGGTATGCTGGGCATGTCGAAAAGATTCACGTGTTTCTGTACAATCTATTTTCTGTCCTAAACACTTTTTCTTTGACCTCTCTGCCCCTGAGTGTACAAGCTGTCCTCACTTTACACTCCTCACATATACCAAGTTGGAAGTAAGTCACACTAGTTTTCTACTTCAAACCCACTTGCATTAACTTCTTTAGTTATTGCATAATCCCTGATGTTAACCTCATACCTCTCTCCTTCATCATCTCGCTGGTGTATCAGCTTCCGATTCTCACATCTGAATGTCTCTTTTTAAGAATCCATTTAAGAAAACAAAACTTCTAAAAACATTTCCTCTTCTTTCTTTTAAAAATGCTATTTTTTAATTTTTTTTGGAGGGCCTTAGGGTAGCTATTTCAAGATACTTTTAGTGAGATAGAATCTCACTGAAAACAGAAATTGTGTTGCTAAATACCTAGACACACTTAGCATGTGGCATTCACTTGTTTCTGTTTGCATAATTCTACTTAGGAATGCAAACAGACTAAGTGTTTATGGAACAGGAAAAGACAATAGTTCTGACTGCAACTTGCTTCCTTCAGTTTAATCTTCTGATAGACACTGGAATAACATCTTTGAAAAGGAAATCAGATCCCAGGTCACTGCTGCAAAGGGCTCAGGATGGCTGCATTCTGGAGCACTCTGAGGCGAAGGCAGTTGGCCCTAGTCAACCCAGCACGGTAAACCATGTCACCTCGTGCAAAGCCTAGGGCCAGCAAGTGAGAGGTGGGCTACAAGGCAACTAATATGTAATTTCCAACTTTTACACGCAGCACAGTCCATCAGCTATCAACAACATGGTCACAGAAAGACGGAATGCAGCGATGCCAGTGCTGTGGAAAGGACCAGGGGAAGCATGCCTCTGCCCTTCTTTCCGAGCACACCGGTTCTTCACTGGGAGCTGTTCTCGCTTTTAATGAAATCAGACAGTGAAAATGGGCTAGGAGGATTTAAGAACACTTAGTTTCAATGCTCTGTTTCTCCTTACTTTAATAACAGCTTTGCTATGATGATCTAAAAGCTAGTTTTTGTTCATCAGATCATTCATTCAAATCTACAGGCCACAAGATAATTAAAATTTAAGAGTTAATTAAGTCTGAAATTATCAAAGAATAAGTCTATAAAGAAGGCAATGAATCAGATACCTTGTACCTCTTCTTAAAAGTCATGACTTCTATCACATATAATTACTTTCCCCTGCAGTATGCAAGGGGAAAGACTTGTTTCGAAATGAGAACAGATTCTATTAAAAACAGCAGGAGAAATGTTCAGGAATAGGGCTTTGTCTGCAAGATGTTTGAACGAAATCAACCTGTCAAAGCACTGAGGCAAATGTTTATTTTGTGAGTATGTGAGTAGTTCTATTGCCTTTAATGCCATCATTTCTGCTCTTGAAATTAATCATGGTCTTAAAAGTTTTGCTTGATCAGACTCAGAGCACTCATTGGAGGGTTTTTCAGTTGTAAACATACAAACCAAGTACACAGGAGTAATGGTCTTAAGAAAATAATAATAAAATAAAACAAAAAATCCTTTCAATGTACACCTCCAAGGATCCTGGCACCTGCCTGTTGCTCTGATGACTAACAAATGGTCTGTGAACAAGCTAAGACTGGGGGTGAGGATGTGGGGAAGGATGTAGAGCTTTGCAGAGAGTTGTATGTGCATTTAAAGGGAAATACGCTGAGGATGCATTCACGGACTGTCAATAATTTATAGGATAGGTTGTAGAGCTGCGCGGAAAGGGACTCAGCATAGATGCAGTAGGGACAGCACTTGAGGTTGGGAGAGGTGGGTTGCAGAGCTTTGGAGGAGTCTACGGGACTGGACATGGCTCTATGAGAAATAAATTGCTAAGTTTGCTGAGGGGAAATAAACTGAGAAGTGTGCAGAAAGCTTCCTGACTAGGAGCAGTGGCTGTGTGGCAACATCTGGAGATTACTTCTTTTAACATGTACACTGTGAGGTTTTATTTCTGTTCTTCGCAAAGTAATGCTCTGTATGGATTGCAAGCTATCTTTGCCCTAAGTCATTTTGGTAACATGGGTTAATCATGAAGGATTCAGCTGGGAATGAGAGGAACTTTCTAGTCTCTTGCGTCCTGGAAGTTTAGCATGGTGATCTGAGGATGAGATTGCTGCGAAATTGGCTTCAAGAAGCTCTTGCACGGTAGATGAGGCAATGACCTAGATGTTCCTTAAGAGAATCAGGAGCAGCTTGCGTTAAGCAAGTCCCTCACTGAGTTGCACTTGAAAATAAAGTTGAAGAAACAAAGCAAATTATTTGCTTAGTAGTCATTGTCAGATTTTTTTTAATTAATACATTTCACCTCCTACTTCCTTCAGTCTTCTGTTTCTTTCTCTTCATTTTTTTTTCCTGCAGCTTGTGTAGCAACAAGGGATGAAAATTTCAATTTGTCTGAGCCCTCACTTCTCCAAATGGAAGATACCCTATTCTGAATTTGAGAAAGAAAAAGAGTAAGAAGTTGAAGAGTGAAATGGCTTCATCTGAGCACCAGTTAAGGGATGGTCTGAGGTGTGTGTATCAGTAACAACAGCAACTCCTTCAAATCGTCTACACATTTACATGGTGTATCAGGCTGTCCAGCAGGCTAGAAATAAGAAAATTGTATTAACTTCATTTCAAGGAGTGAACTCTTTTTGGGCACACCCAGTCCTTTTACTAATTCCTACCTGCAACAGATTAGAAGACCACAGTAACATTTCAGTCCTTTCATGGTTTCCTACTAGGAGAGACATAGACTGTTAATTAGAATAGGCTCTTGTAGTTTTTCTTTGCTGACTTAGCATAGCAAGAATACGGGCTACCAGTACACCCTACTTGGGATCACTTAGCTGAAAGCAATCAGTCAGCATCATTCGAAGTTTTCAGTTCTGCTATTTGCATGCTGGTATGGTCTGCCTTCAGCCTTTGCAGAGCAGTTCATGTAAAGCAGAACTTCTGAGTGACATTGGTATCTCTTACTTAGAAGGAGCTACCTGCCCATCATTTGTGGCTGGAGCTATCAGAAATCATCTAAAATTCAGGTTTCTAAGGAAAGGCACTGAAGGTGACAACAAAATGAACCCAGATGTCCATTTAATTACTCTCCCTATGGGGTTCATGAGACAGAACAGATTGAGCTCTGTAGGGCTCCCGTTTCATGTTGTTTAATAAAGTGTCTAGCTTAAGACATATCATCACAGCTGAATTTGCATTTTTTTTTCACCTTTGGAGAGCTAGTGGAGATGAAGATAACAGAGCTGGTTGAAACCTGAGTATGAATGTGGTGGGAAGAAGGGCTCTGCAGTCATAAGACTGCTGCATCGTATGACAGGGCAAGTGTGAGCAAAGCAGGGACAGGCTGAGGGCAGGAAAGGGCAAGAGCCCTTTTGTCCATGCCACAGCTCTGCACTACCATGCCATCTGGTATCAGAATGACCCTAACTTTCCCAAGGAAATCACCTACTTTCAAGAGAGCTGCCAATGTCCCTCATATTCCAGCAGTGACTGGTTACTTACTTGAACAGCCTTGCTTAGATACTGGAGTTTACTCAGTGACTTGTTGGGTATCACAAATGTTTATCTTCTTATTGAAATATAAGGACTCCTTTCCAGCTACCTACACACATACACTTGTACTCTTCCATACATAGGCACATGCATTTGGCTACATAGAGAAAGAAAGGAAAATATTAGCCTTGTAAGATAAAGAATTGCAGAAATTTGACAGAAAACAGGTTCCCCAGTCCACCCAAGCAACAGCACAGGCTCTGCCTGGCTTCTCCCCAGGTCCTGCCATAGATAGATAGATACATGCATGGATGAATTGGTGGACAGATAGCACAACGAACCATTCACCCCATCTACCCTTCTGCGCCTTTTGATTCCCTGCTACTACCACTTATTCTATACTATCAAAAACACATATATTTATCAGCAAAATCACAGTTAGGCTGAGAGGTTGGTAGAGAGGGAGTGATTGGTGCTGATCATCTTTTGGTTTTCCAAGTTAACTTTGGTCTATGTCACCTCTAGGACATAGTTTATGGCATGCTGCATGGATACAAGTGCAGCAGAAGAGGTAGAATGTGTTAACAAGAGATTAGATGTGCAAGAGGACAGGATCACATCTTCCAGGTATTTTTCTGCATTAAAATGACCTTCAAATTTATGTTCTTAAATTTAATTATTTTAGGAAAATGTATCTAAATGCATTCTCCAGGCTAACCTTATGGAAAGGTAGGGGAGGAGAATGATGAGTAAAGCTTTATATTGCAATTTTCAACTTTGTTATGCAGAAATTACTTTCATCCATCCATCCATCCACCTAATCATTACAGTACTCTCTGACTACTTTTACTACTATTGAATTCTTTGTTTTCACAGGTCTCTATTGACCTGAGCATTGTTTCATTTTTTTTTCTAGAGAATCGCATGGGTTTGTACATTTTTTTTTCTCTGCTGCTGTTATGTTCTTAATGTAGAAAGACAAAGGTGATGGTAGATGGCGAGGCGTAAGAGATGCTGAGCCCAGCATTTCAGCAATGTCCTTGAATTCTTGTTTTACCTGTTCACCTGTAAGTGTAGCTTATCAGAAGCACATCAGAAGCCTCAGGTAGAAATGCAAACAGATCACTGGGGTTGAAAAAAATGAAGCTGTGGTCTCTCAAAGTGCAGAATGAGGCTAGAATCAAACTTGTATTTTGCTGAGAACATAATGAAATAAATTAGGTCCTCTACAACAGCAAGATAAGTCCTTGTGCTGTGCAAAGCAATGTCTGAGAAGCAGAATAGTCCTCAGATAATAACTTCAGTGTTTTCTGATTCGGGAGATGCACTGAGGGGAGTGGTGCAGTATATATAGTATATTGGTGCACTGCCAATGCTTGAGAAATTCAGTCATATGGTCAAAATAAACACTATTTAATAATGTATTTAATTCAGAAAAATCATGAAGGTTGTCAATATTAGGAATCAAACATGAAGCATTTAATGTCTCCTCTCATACTCAGAGCTCTGAAAGGGAAAGAATATTTTATGAGACAGCACATTTGCTACAGATGGCCTTTCACACCTGCTACAAGTCTGATACCATGTAGGACAGCAGATTTGTGTCTTCTGAACAGGAAAAATCTGCAGGGAACATGAAAATTTCTGAAAGTCCCTCAGACAATTTTCATTTCTCTGTCAAGCATTTATTTACAGAAGTATTGCTTCATTAATTATTTTACATTAATTTTACATTAATTAATTACATTAATTTTACATTAATTATTTTACAGAATTTAAAAGTAATAATCAGAATGTCCTGCAGATCTCAGCTCCCAAAGGCAGTGATGTGCAGTAGTATAAATGACCAAGGTGCTAAGAACTTGTTCCTTTGTCTGAGTACCATATACTATTTAAACCAAGAATTATATACTTTCTAATCCTGATTGAGCTGAAGACCAGATCTCCTAGGATAAACTGTTTTAGCAGACCATAAACAAGAATGAATGATCCATACAAACACCACAAACCACACCACACTGTACAAAATTGATCCTGATTCTGAACCATACCCAAAAGCAAATTTATTAAAAACTATGATCTAAACAATAATTCTTTCCATGAGCATTTTCTCTCTGTATGAAACTGTAGTTCTCAGGTTTAAAAGTGGTTACTGCATTTGTATAACTAGTCCTCCTGGAAAGACTGTGAGCATAAAGTGGAACAGTGTCTCACAAGATTTTCAATCTGCATAAAACATTTTTACAAAAGGCACTATTTTTATTAATGTTTACTAAATATCACCATAGTATAACAACCCTGCTCACAAATTATTATGCTGCACTGTGGTGAATTGCATTATTGCATCCACAGGGTTAAAGAATTTGTTCAAAAATGATAACTCTAAATGCATTCTCTCAGGAGAAGAAAAAACATCCTTATAAACCACCCAAATGTTTTTTGTGTTGTGTGGATGACAATACTGTAACTATAGAGGAAGAGACACTGAGTATCAAAAAGCATTTATTCTGATAGTTTTATTTTGCTATTGTAATACCCTTCCATGCTTCGTCCCATAACTCTTCTTTTGTCTATCATGAGACACCACCAACCTCATAACTTCTCCCAAAGTGCCCAGAGTGGCTGTACATTTGCCCTCGCCCTTTCTAAGCCTTGAGGAAATGCCTCCCACACACTCCTTTGCTGAGCCAACCTCACATTGCCCACACAGGTACAGCCTCTTTGGCTGTAGATTTAGAGTTTTATCAAAACGCTGTTAGTCACAGGATAACAGAGCTCAGGTTTAACAAAAGCAATCAGTCTGGACCTTCATATTGTGTCCTGTCTAGGATCCCTGAATGCACAGATTGGCAGGGGAAACTAAGGAACATTAGAGCTGGTTGCTCCCCCAGTGCCCAAGGTGATGAACGTGCCTTCATGAGGGCATAGGAGACAACGTCCTGCAGGTCTGCAGGTTCACTCCCCTTAAGATCATTCTGGTGCTGTTGTAAGCTCTGATAAGAAGCAGATTATTTCCAGACCTCTCCATGCCTAATATTTCACCTGGGTGTGGTACCATGGCATTTCATATTTAATGCTGTTCTGACCTTGTATTTAATAACTCCATTAAGATAGTTTAAAAGTACACACAAAGTCCAACACGCATATGCTAAAAGACTTGTCTCCTCTGATTCCTGATTAGTAAACAGAAGTTTTCTCATTCAATTCAATTGCCTTTTTATTTCCCTCTCCTTTTTTTTTTTTTTTTTTTTTTTAATCTGAGGCTATTATTATGAAAACCAAGAATTAGCTACAATTTTCACAAAAGACAATAAAAAAGAATTCTCCTTTTTCATGGGACTGACTTTAGAGTTAATAATAAGAAAGGAGTCCCTTTAGGACACAAAGCATTCGGGCCCATTCAGAAGTCGTCTTTAGGATGAGAGAAACCAAGTTCCAGAAGTACCTGTTTCTCATCATTACCCATAATGCGATTCAAAACAGCTGGATCAGATGTTGATGATAGTATGTGTCAGATGAACTCCTGCCCTGGGCAACACTTCTACTGATGTTCAGATGTTCATAGCTAGAAGCAAGGAAGAAAACCAATTTCTGTAAAAGATATAAATTTTTACCATTGGCATTTTTATTTCAATGAGACCTTACATGTCATATGATAGAACATGCCATATGATAGAACTATCTCAGAAAATTTAGTTTCTGTCAGATGGTAATATGTTTTTGGCTTGTATGTATGTTTCCCATAATTTCATTTTTAATTCATCCTGAATTGCTTTTTTCAAAATCTTGCCCTTTGTGAAACAGCTAAGTGAACTGTGTTTGTCTGACATGAGCTTCTGAAGCTACAAAACATCAGTGGACTCACAATGAATTAATTCATACCTCCATTTCTCCATGCACTTTCCACCCACACCTTTATACCATTACTCATTTTGAGGGAGGGTGGCAGAAAAGTATGCAAGTATATGAAAAGCAAGAGAGTCGCAAGCCTCTCAAACAGCAAACAAGAAAGGCTGTGTTAGGTCGGGTAAAATCAGACATTCCCCATCTTTTTGTCTCTTCACAAGACACCTCTTCTAGCGTGCAGAATATCTTCAAAACGTCAGTCCCAGCATGTTTCCTGTTAAAATTCTCTCAGCAAGGCATGATTGCTTTTTTGGTTCTGTTTGTTGCCTCTGTGTGGCAAGAGCAGCAAGAGCCGAGTTCCTGCTCTTTTAGGAGAGGGATGTTTTCCATTGAGCCTCACTGATGAGAGGGAACAGTGCTGGATTTGCTACAGAAATGTACCAATGGTTAGATAATTACTGTAGTGATTTCCTCTATGGTCTTCTTCATTGTTTCTGCTTGGTTTGTCCACCTGCTCCCACCAAAAAAGAGTGATTTTCATATTTTCATTCAAGTCTCTCAAGCATCTCTTCTCTCTGAATCCCTTCATTAGTTTCCTAACAGCCATGTATCTAAGTTAGACTCCATATACCGCTTTGAAGGACTTTCTGTAACTCTCTAGACTACAAATTTAATTACCTCTTGAGTCAGATCCCAGCTATGTCTCAATGACTCCAACCTTGACCTGAGCATGAGTGACCTCTTCCTGTCTCTTCCCTGGTCACAGTGCAAAGACTCTTTAAGTCTCAATCAGAGAGGTATCATCCCTCTCATCTCCCATCCCAGAGGAAGCTTGTTTTTATTGCGATAAGGCCCAAGTTCGTTCAATGACAATCTTTAAAATTAATAGCATTAATTAATAATTAATAGTATTAATAGCATTAATAGCAGTAGCAAAATGTTAGTTGTTTCAGATCCAGGCAGTTACCTTTTCAGGAGAAGGATATGATTCTCATACTCTCCAACTCCACAATCACCATGTAGGTTGTCCTCACTGTAGTGGCTCCGCTAAATTTCGATTGTGAATTATTTTACCTGTTAGACTATTTACTGTAACAAGGGCAGAGCAAAATTCAGGCCCTGTATAGTTTGGCTACGGGTCAGGATTACTTGCAGCTGCAGTGGCATCCTGTTGCTTGCTTGTTGGTCAACAACAGCAGGTTTCCTTGCAGAAAGCCCTCTGTGCTCTGCCTGCTTTGATTTCATTCCTGGGGGTAAATTAAGATATTGTCTTTGACCATTACGTTTCAACTGGAACTGGAAAAATTATTCCAGAGGTCACCCTGGTGCTTGATGCGAACAGGAGACCACAGAAATGCTTTAGAGGCACCCCTACTATATTTTTTTTTTTTTTTTTTTTATACAAAAATATTTTCTGGAAAGGTACTTTCCACAGAAAGAGCTCAAGTCCAGAGTCCCTTGGATCTGATGAACTGCGGGTTAACAGAGCCACTTCTGTTTTCTCCAGTATTTAAGGGAAAATATCTAGTGACTGAAAAGCTGAAACTAAGTTAAATGTAGGATGGGGAACGGGATGGGGAAGCAAGAATACTGGGAAGTATGTAAGGATAATCATCCAGATCTAAGATCAGGCTTGCATTTGTCTAGATCATCTTAAACAGAAGACAGAGTAAAACAATATATTATATAAAATAGATGTTGAAGGGCAGCAATAAAGATAAATTCTGACTGCTGATCTTAAAAATATTGCAAACTTTTCATTGCACTCCTCCATTCCCTGGCAAATAGCATGAGGATCATATTGTCTCCAGGACACTGCATAATGATTTTTCAGGCCTAGTCAATTGATACGAGGCCAAATGAAGTGAAAGGTAGAGTTTAATTAATTTAAAAAATACATCTTGGTGACCTTTTATTGGAACTTTTTATTTGGAGGTAAAATATTGGAACTTAAACAAATACATTCTTTTTCTTCTCTAGCTGATATATTTTCATGAATTTCTCATGCATTTTCATGCAATTTTACCTAACTCCAAAACCTTAGAGACTGTAGAATTTGTTGCTGAGATAGAATGTTTCCAGCTCTATCCTTATTTAGAAATATGCAAGTGAAAAATCATATCATCAAGACTGCCTGTAGGATTAGGACCTGAGGCACTCTCTTGTCTTTCCAAATGTGTGGCCTTTGGGAGCTGGAAAGTTGTGCCAGCAGTCACAGGCAATGTGAGTGGAGACAGCATAATATTTTTCTCTATAATAACCTTCTAATAACTTTTATTAGTTGGTGTCAACTGTCTGCTTGCTAAGATGCCTGCCTTGTCCAAGCCTCATTACTTCAGCTTCACCCTAGATTTTCACTCCACAGTTTGGGTCCTCCTTCTTTCTGTTCACTCTCATTTCCTTGCTCTCTCCTTAGCTTTGCCTTTTCCTTGAGCTTATCACAATCCCATAAAACCAGGGCTCAGAAAGCCAGGAGGACTGTAAAAGCACCATAGCGTTTGCTGCCATGGATTTTTGTTTCTGTGTTTTATCTCTGTTCCCTAATTTATGGCTCTCTTCTCTGTTTTGACTGTAAGCCATCCAGGGTGGTGACTGTCTCCATCCTTCATTCTCCTCATCCACACGGAACTTAGTATAGCAGATCCCTGTTCATGGTTGATTCTTTAGAGAGCTAATAATAAGCATACAAATAAAATCAACAACAGTTTTATGTACACATCTAGATTGCAAATGGTAAGGAAGCACAATTCTTGCCTTAAAAAATCTCTCTATATGAAACCAAATAATTTTGCCCTTCCACAGTGAGATCCCTCTGTACTCATTTAGCTTTAAGCGTGTTTTGTATTTTTATTTTCTATAGCCAGCCTTATATGGCTCCACATAGCAGCCTTTCCAGCAAAATAAATCTCTACTTTTATTTTTCTTTCCCGTGTGGTCATAAGGCCATATCCATAGCTTTATGTTCTCTTTTACATCCTGCTCTGCAAAGCCAATTTGCTATGGAGTCCTGCAAGAAGGCAGCATGCCTGAAAGATGGGGTAGGCTCCCGCACTGCAATTTCTTTTTAAGCTGTACTGAATCTGAGTTCAGGGAGGTATTTGGTGTATCCTGCAGTGTTTCCTGATCTCCTATGAGCCTAGTCTCTCATACAACATCTTGCCAGCATTTCTCTGCCTCACTCAGCAAAGCTGGGGTTGGAAAAATGAGAATGAATTCACTTTCCAGGGTATAAGCCTAATGTCTGACAGCTACTTCCTAAGCAGTGCTGCAGGGGCTTGCTTATATATTTCCCTCTCAGTCACTGAAACCTGTTATATAAAATGCTTTCATAAGTCATTATATACAAAATTTCATGATGACTCAGTTTTCGATAATCTTTAGTGAACTTCTGGCCATGTCTGGGGGACCGCTTTGAAACTCGAGGTGCTCTCTACAAGTATGAGAGGGGAAATGCTTTAGGGCTCATCTTTAATAGCTCAGCAAAGATCAGGCATGAAAAAAGTATAGTCGCAACTAGCTTCTGGTCTGGATGATACTGGCAAGCTGTAAATAAAAAAAAACATTTGTGCTTTGCCAGACTGTTATTAGACTCTTTTGAGTAGGCCAGGAATGGCTTGAGCTGCCTCAGAACAGTCCTGGTCTCGGTGCTTGACTGATAGGATTCTGGCCTGCTCAGCTGCTGGCGGTTACCTAATTTTTTTTCTTTCTTCTTTTTTTTTTTTTCTAATTAACTTGTAATAAACCTCACACTAACCTGAAGCCAAGGTCAATCAAAGGCTGCGTAGGTGATATACGTGCATGGGGCTGGGCACACGTGGGACGTTCTGCTTCACTCCTCCCAATCCAGTTACAGATCTTAATATACTATAGAAACTATTCTGGTCGCACAAATCTCTAGTCTTCCTAGCAATAGGATAAGACCAGGCATCTCAGCTACTTTTTTTAGAATTTGAATTTTTTTTTATATCAGAGATCAGCATATTGTGTTTATTTGCCTCCCAAGGTAGAACAACCAGAGCTGAATGTAAACGTAAACACAGTATATCTTTCACAGTGGAAAAGAAAGTTGTGTCCCTTAAAAAGAAAACAAAACCTAACTTTCCTATGTATTTCTAAGGATCACCTCCAAATTTAGCTTTCCAAGAAAAGCCTAATGCCAGCTGCAAAACAGTAATCTTGCTATAATGTAATATGCAGCAGTATGGTCTCCAGGTAATGTACCAAATTTTCCCAGAAGTTTGTCAAAATACTCATGGCCTTGCTCACAAATATCAGCTGATTTGATTTAACTCCTACTTTATAAGAATGTTAAAAAAAGAGTTAGGATATTTTAAATTATTAAGTATCCAATGGAGTCAAGTTCAAAAAGTCATTTGGTTTACAGCAAAAATATTTAGCCTTTTAACATGTTTAAAACCAAAGTTTGTTTTAAAATGATCTTCATTGAATCTACACCAAATCACAACTTTTTTCTTGCATCTTTCTTCACAAAATAGTCAGAAGTTCCAGTCTGTGCTATGCCAAAGTATTCAAGTCTTGAACTTCTTGTAGAAGCACTAAATGTGAAATGGCTTATTAGGCAACATCCTTTCATTTTCCAAATCTGTCAGATCTATTCCTCACTGCCTGTGAAGTGGTCAGGTGTTAATCAACATTACCCTATCAGCTACAGAGTGCTGTATCTTAACTGCCTAGCGATGGTATTGTTTGCACAGGTGTTTTAGCCAGGGGACTGAATTAATACCTATTTTCTTGGCTAAAAGGCTTGTTTTTCATGTCTTGCCTGTCGTTTTGCAAACATAAATGCAACATCTCTTTTGCACTTGCATTTACAATTAACTGTTTTCACACAACCGGCTTTCTCTCCTGCTGATGGTGGTTCATTAGTATGTAGATACATTTTCGTGCCTTTGTCTTAGAACCTGATCCTTTCCCCACTGAAATAATTAAATATGTTACCAGTAATATCAGCTGAAGCAATATAAGGCCCTGCATTACTGTCTTTCCCTTTATCTGTAGAAGTTGCAGAATTTCCCCAAATCAGTTGACAGACAATAGTTTACTCTCCATTAAATACAACAGTAAGGTGAGCAGATTTTCTAATTCAGTAGTTCTCTGTGTTCTCATTCATACTGATTATGCTTTTTTAGTTGACAGTATTCAGTTTGTCATAGTCCCCAGGCTTGTACTGTCCTTTCCACTGAAATTTGGATACACAGATCTGAGCTGAAAATTTCTCCTTACACATTATCTGTCTACCTAGCAGTCAACCCTTGCTTAATATATTAGATGCTGCATCTTTCCTAGGAGATTAGAGCTTTCAGGGAAAAGAATCTACTTTTTTCCTCATGACACTTTTTTTTTCAGCCTGTGTTTTCATAAATCTTTGTGAAAAAACAAAATCAAAAAGATCACCTTTCTTTTCAGCTGTGACAGTGGAAAAGCTGATTTGTTCTACTAAACCCCATGAGATATCCCCTCTCCCATAAACTACGAATTCTAACCATTCTGCAGAATAATTGATGTAGGGAGCACAGTAATAAAAAGAAGAAATTCTTCAGGGGCTGAGGCCAAACACATCCAAAGTCTCACAGTGAGAGGAATTCCTGAAGTGATTTAGGTTTTTTAGTAGGAAATGATACCAATGATACCAATACCTGACAAAAAAAATTAAACCAAAAGGAAAGTTTTGTGGGGTTTCTGTGAGATTCAGTTCAAGCTATGAAATAAGCCCTGTTTCTTAAAGTAAATACATACTGCCTCTCCAGGGTTTCTAAACAAAATGAGGTAGAGCCTTTAAGCTAAATTCTCAGGAATGGACATATACCATAACCAGCTCTGTATTGGATAAAGTAGTGTCCAATTTTCTGTACATCTTATCCTACCAGACACTAGACTATTTAAAGCAATGGAGTGAAAATCCTATGGCTGTCAAGTGACCCACTAATTCTGTCCCAGGATATCTCTCCCAAACTCATAATCAAGTCTGCTGGAACAGACACAGACTCCAACCCAAAACACCATTCAAGTGCAGGAAACCTTAGATACACAAGCTTTTGGCATATAAATGAAACTCTCTTTCACCTGCACCTGCTTAATTTTGCCTGCCCTCTGCTTTGACTAGTTGCCTTCCATGAAGGTGATCTGCAAGATAATGAGAGGCTGTCAGAGAATGGCAGTTCCTTATAGACATACAATTTTTGTCTGCTGCGCTGCCCTTCTATAAATCCTCCTTATACTGGCAGCTGGGAGACTAAGTACTACCCGTGGGGGAACTGAATGGGCTCTACGGAAATGTGACCTTGTACTTTCGTAGCCAGGCTACATTGCCATGCAAGATAAAGTCCAACAACACGATGGCAGAGTAAAATCCATATGCCCTTTATCACCTAGTCTGAGAACATTTCTGGCTCTTTGCCGGGGATCCCCATGTATCAGGAAAGGGAGCGAAGGTGGAGTGAATAGGGCTGCAGCACAGGGAAGGTCTGTAGCACCCAGTAGCTTGTAGATCCCACTCTAGTTCTGTTTCCAGTTTCACCCATCACGAGGACATGTTGGAGTAATTTGGACTTGAGTAAATTTTTCCTGCTTTAGAGATGAAGAGAACAAAATGGTTGCTCCATCTCCTTGTTATGCTTTGACTAAAAGGAATATCAAAAAGGCAGTAGGACAGTTGGCAGACTGGATGGATGAATGAATGTTGGCTGGAGAACCTGAATTTTGCATCCAGAAATTAAAAAAAAGATAGCCAGCATTCCCTTACCACTGACTTCTGAAAGATTTTGAGCATCTGCTAATGCCTTAACAATTTTGCTTTAAGACACTCTGTTCAGATACTTTAAGTGTTTTTCGCCATTGCTTCCAAGGAAAGAGTTTTCTGAGATGCCACCGGATATAAAGCAAATGACGCACGGCTGAATTGCTTACCTACTCCTTTGCTAAACATTTCCACTGACACCGTGAGCCACAGGCATGCACAGCACTGCACCTGAGCCACCTGCACCTCTGGGCTCTGCTGCTGCTGCCTCCTCCCAGCCCCTTGCCTCCTTTCTCATTTTACTCCACAAACTCTTAATGCTCAATCAACAAACTCAACCAGGACCTCAAGCCCATAATCATAAATCTATTAATTACCCAACTTCTTAGACAGGGGTAGAGGTCTGGGTAAGGTGCTCATTATTCCGATGACAGAGAGAGTGTTTCCAGTTGATCTGGTTTTGTTATTACGATGTATCCTGCAACAAATGAGTGCTTTAACTGAAGCCTCAGCTTTCATACTATCAGCCTGATTTTACCAAGGCAAGTCCACATCCTGCAATCTGCAATTTCCCTTGAATATACTGGAAACTATTTTCTTGCTCACAAAACCTTTCCTTTGCAATGTTATGGTGTAGACCAGCGGTGCCATAGCCACACTCTGTTTTGGTGTGATGTCATTAGGTTGCAGAATGATGCACTGCCCTTTGCAAACGAAAACGAGAAGAATTAGTCTCCAAAGTCTGGTGACTCTTGTTTGATTTTAACCAGGGTTGTTGAAACAAAAATAAAGGAGTAATTTAAAACTTATTACACAAGTTTCTAAATAGAATTTCAACAAAATGTTGTTTATTAGTCATTCTGTTACTAAGCTACTTCATAATTATTGCTCTGTACATAGGAAGCCCGATAATTGCTTTTATATAGAGCCGCTTAATTAAATATTTAATTCAACTAAATAATAGTTTAAAAATGGCATGATAGGAAATGACGTGAATAGTTGACTTTTCTGGTAATAGGGAAGGTGCATTGGGAGAGAGGTGTGTGATATCAGCCTCTCAGCAGCAAGTGTGCAAGAAGCGGTCTATGAAAAAATCTGCACAGAAACAGTCTTCCATCACAGATACACTTTTAAATCTGCAAATCACACTGTTCCTCAAAAATAGCAAAGCTGGACTATAGACATTCTCCTTGCCACCCTCATCCGGAGAATCCCTGTGTCACCCTGGGTGTGGGAGACACAGGATGCCCCGGGAGGTTTCCCCTCCTCCCAGGGATACCTACTTCTCTATTTATCAATGCAAATGACTATTTTTAAGCACTAGTGACATCAGATCTGGCTATTTCTAGAGACTCACGGGCAAAGATTATCGATTTCCCCTCTGGTAATCTAACTGGGCTACTAAATCTAAGATTATCAATCTTCCTGCCTTAAATAGTCTTAGTATCTTTGTCTACAAAGTCTTATGTGTTAGAAGAACAACCTGGTGACGCCATTAATTTAGAGAGTGGACATCCAAATGATTGATCTTGTTATTCCATTAATTACTTTAAGCAAAAACACTATCTAGTGTTACTCGCTCTACATTTGTTCACTATATTATTCATAGACATATGCAGTAATTCCTTCTAGCTATATGCCATACTTTTAGTTTAAAGGTGAATATATTACCAGATGAATGTAACTGCACATATGCCAGCACATTAAAAAAGATCTCCAGTTAAAACATCTGAAACATCAGAAACTGTAGCCAGAGTTTTACAGTTCAGTGGTGAAGATGCTCCAAACATATGAATTGTAACCCTTCATTGATTCAGATATGTGCTCCAAGGAAGCATGTTTTCAGGTTACTATTTTCAGCTTTGACATGGACTATGTCAAAGAGCAAGATATGCTTTATTAGATCGCCATCCAGCTATCAAAATTATGTTCATAAAGATTCTCTTGCAATGACAGTGCTTGGAAGATTTCAGCCAATGTGCACAGGGAAAGACAGCACTGTATTGGAAAACACTTTGAAGACTGAGTAAGATATATCTCCATGCCGTTCACAATTTTTGAAAGATGGTACTTGCCGTTATGCTTGCGAAATTCATCTGCAGTGTTGTGCAGATGTCCCTTATAGATGCCTTGAAGAGGATACTTCTAACTACAGCAGAATAGCACTGGAAAAAAAAAACCACAAAGTCCAACATTGCACTATTATTATCAGAAGAGACTTTTGCATAGCAAGAAATGGGAGTAGGATTAATCTTGAGACAGCAGAGACAGAAACAATAGAAATAGATACTTGTGGGATATTTTTTGCCTTGTATTTTCCTTTGTGTTGAGCAGTCCTTTCAAATACCAAATTCCGCACTAGATATGGGCATATCATGACAATGAGAACCAGACAACATTTTGTGAATGACTAAATTTTAATCTTTGTAGGAAAAATCAGAAGAAGACAATATAATTCTTTGGAGACCTAGTCAGCCTCATTTCCTGGCCAAGATCTTTTATGGGTCATTAGTTTCCCTTTGTCTGAATTCCCTCAAAAATTTCAGTCAAAGACATTGTATTTTATATCCAGTCTCACAGTATGCTAATGTGTTGTTAGAGCTCTGCTTCTTTCCGCTGCGTAGGTAACTAGGTTGAGGCTGTGGAAAGAATGATTCTTGTCTGCTAAACATAGCATTCTGCAATCCTGGACAATTTTTAAGTAAAAGGTGCTGTATAAATACAGATTACAAATGAAATTTGAAATCTAATTTCAGTTTCTCAATGAAACGTATTAATCTTTATTATCTTTACTATTTTATTTTTCTTTACTCCTAGTGTGAATGAATACTTCGAAATAGTGTGTAATGACATTTATTGAAAAATCTTTCTAATTCTACTTCTTTAGGAAAGCAAAATAAACTTAGCGATCTCCAATAGGATTTGAGCTAGTAGGTGGGCTAGTATGTGGGCTAGTATGTGGGTAAATCTAAGTATTTTAGACCCTGACGCTATGTTGGCATGATAAAGGATAGAGTTTCTGAAGAACCTTAGAGTGGCAAGAAGCATAAAGTCATATTGACTTTATAAGGCAAGAATATCTATCAGGATGAAGTCATACTATGGTGATAGCATAACTTTTTCTAAATATACCCTAGAATTTTAATCAAAAGTGTCACAAACAAGAACACATTCATCTTATTATGATAAAAATAATGATCTTTAAATAAAAACTTTGGTCTTATAAAGAATAAGGAAATTGGCCTCATGAACTGATGACAGGCTGGCCATGAATTTTTACATCATAAATTTAAAAAGGTAAAAGAGGAACGTCCAAAGGAATGAGCCTTGTTCTCTGAATACACACGATCTGTGCTTGAGTCACTCGGTGCAGCATTTATGGAGCCTTAGCACACTGCTGGAATATGTTACAGGTCTGCCGGGACACGCGCTAATAGTAGGGTTGGTGCTAACCTCTTGGTGCGCTCAAGACAGTCACTGTCTGCAGAGGTAGTGCCATGGTACTAGTAGGTGTTTATTAAGATTTCTGCCCAGTGGTGACCCCACTAGCAGGCAGGAAAGGGCTGAGGAGTGGCCCTGAATCAGTGCATCCTGTGGCTGTCCTGGCAAAGTCCCCTGCCTGAGGCTGCTGGTCGGGGGGTGCTGCCTTGGAAGAGACGCCTGCCACCCCACACATCTCTGCACAGGCTGGGTTCCCTACAGGTTCTGTACTGGCAGAAGTCAGTGCAAACCACACGTAATTTTGTTTTCTAGTGTTTACAGGCTACAGGTTGCTTTGGCAACACATTTAAACCCCAGTCTGATCTCATCTGCGCGGTTCTTCTGATTAGGTGGCTATGATCTTTTCCCCATGCGCTCCGTCTGCCGTTTTCATGGGAGTCACCCCAAGGCTCCATCCGAATTGTCACTCACAGGGGCTACATCATTCCTTCATCTGTTTTATTTTCCTTATATCTTTTTTTACTTTATTTTATTGCTATACAGATAGAGTAGCAAGTCCCCAAGCACATTTCTAACCTCCCACAGTGAGTGGACTTTATCAACATCCATGTCCTGCTCGTGATGGGAAAACAGCACAGCGTGTACAGATGACATAGTTCCGCTCTAACCATGTGTCCCTGCAAATGCAGGTCTTCGTGTTCAGGAGAAGCCTGACGTCACTCCAGCCTTCTCGGCCACTCAGTGCCGCAACGCAAGTTAATATCAGTGCGTGGTCATGTGGCAAGAGATAGATGCTAATCGGGCCATCTGGAATATATTCCAGAATGAATTTTGCATTAGGTCCCAGTGGTTGCTCTGCTTCCCTTCAGCCACACCATGTTACTCAGAACATGGGAAGAGCAGCAGCAAGGCTTGCAAGGAGCAGATGAGAGGAACTCACCCCTTGCCTTTTAGAGAAGGATCATGTCATTGCCGTTTAGATTTGAGTCTCATTGTGAGAGGAAGTATTATAAGATTAGTGAGTCATTCTCAGTTGTACCTTCTAACATCAGGGTGGCTTTCCTTGCAGCTCAGGGTCACTGTTTGCATGTGTATGCAGAAGAGAAGCAGATTGTCTGGTGCGACTGCCCTGCTGGGAGAAGGGTTAGCTAATGACTTGTTTCAAATGAATTAACACACTGAGGGAATCCTGTATCCCATCAGCTTCCTAAAATAGTCCTGCTTGCTTGCTGTGACAGTAAACCCCAGATTAGCATGGTATTCTCTCTTCTAACTTTCCATCTATTTCCTCCTTTCACAACAAGAAAAAAAAAGGCCTCCGGCTCTTAAAATAGCCTTTTAAGCATGTCTATCTAGAAACCCACATTTCATCAGAGATCATGTGGCATGCAAAATAAAGCCCAAATCCAAAACCCGATGCAAGCTGAGAGCAGCCTTGACTGAGAAATAACAATGTAAGACTTTCAGGAATTAGCCAAAAAACAGACATGATACAGTTGTTTTGCAGCATCCGAAGCTGAGATGGAGTAACATCAAAATCTCACTTCTATTTTATGCTACATTTGAGAATGTTGTCTGCTGTCAGATAGCTTAAGATCAGTTCTCAATCTGCATTGAAAACGAGGTCTTCAAATATATTTTTGTTTTTAATTTTTTGTATTTGAATTTTACACACTATTTTCATTGCCGAGCACTGTCACTAGGCTCAAACGCAGCTACAATGCAGGACATGTTAAATACCTCGTGTGCTTTAAATATAATATGAGTTGGATGGCAGTTCATGGCTGAGAGTCTCTCTCAACATCTGATATAAGAACCCATCTAACCCATCTGATGGGGTAAAAGTGCTACCTTTGGTAAGAATTGGATTTGAATGGTCTCCTTGCATCCCTAATTAATTAACTGAATACCGAAGCCTTACTCTCCAGTGTGCATGTCTGTGTTTTGTATATAAATTAAATTAAATCATGACACTGGCACCATGGGATGCTCTTAGAAATCCATGAGGGAAGAGAGGATTGCACAGCTTATTTTTCCTCATTACTCCTCCATAACCTGTGAACAAGCAGCATCTACCTAACTGCTTCTCGTATTAAGTTGCAGAGGAGCATCCTTGGAGGTCTCACCAATGAGCTTGTTGAGTCTGGCTGGTGCCTTTCAGCTCATGGAGCAGTCTGCACACCAGTGTAAAACCTCTGGCCACGGAGCCATGCGGGAGTAGTCTTCATAGCGGGCACCAAGCCCACACTGCTGAACCAGCTTGGCAGGGGCACAGGCTACGGGAGTGGAAGAGGAAAGCCCTTCAAGGCGGACTTCCATGAAGGAGACTGAGTATCTCAGAGGATTTTACCCAGTAAAGGCTGAAATTGGAGTTAATGTGATATAACACTTCTGTTTAAGGGAAACAATCACCCTTGACCCTCCAACAATCTGTCTCAAAAGAGCAAATCAAAGTGTGCATTAATGTCTTTAAGCAAGGTGTTATTACCCATCAGCCCATTTTCTTTCAGCTGTATGATATGAAAATAAATATTTATTTGGAGTCTGAATGCCAGAATGCTTTGGAAATCCTACCATCCTCCATCCATTTTTTCTCACTTATGACTGGAAAAAAATCTCCCTCTTCCTTTCTCTCTCCCACTGACATTTCACACTTCTCTACCTTCAAGTTATATTCACTGCTTTATCACAAGAAAACACTGGTTCTGTTCTCTGATTGCACTGCAGAGAAGTAAAAAGCACTGAGATTGCCATCACAGTTTGAAGATCTGAGCAGTCCAACAGTTAAGAAAACTCTGAAATCACTGGGGGGATTGGGTATTCATACATAGTCAAGTGTTTGTAGGTCTTGCTGTCAGTGATTGATTCTGAACTTCGACTCACCTGGCCAGCACAGAGCAGAGAGTGTGGCTTGTTGTGCAGGCACTAATTTATAGTCATCATTAGGAGGGAAATGCACTGAAACAAAAGCCTTGATCAGCCTGAAAAAATCCACCTGAATCTGAATCCTCAGGTGGATTTTGAGACCACAGTCCTTGCTTGTCAGCACAGCACTTCACCTGACACAGCTGGAAGGTGCTTTCATCGTTGAGTTGCAGTGGGGAAAGCCCCTCTCCTGTCATATGGTTCCTCTATGAAGGGTGTTGGATGCCAAATACATGACAAGAAGGCAAGGGTGTCAAACTTTCCTGAAACAGAAAGACAAAGATTTATCCACCCTGGTATGTAGGGACTAGGAATCAGGTCTAAAGTTTGACTGGCAAACTCAGGACTTGTAGGATTTGTTTTCTTTTCCAGAAATTAAACCCCTGATATTTCAGGAACCTTAATGCTATGAAATTTAAAGTGCTTCTGCATACCTTTGAAGCTAAGTCACCACCAAGCAGAGAATGCATCCTCAAAGTTGGAAGTAGGAAATATTTGGGAACCTCCGTCCATTTGCAGCTCTTGCTCTTGATGACGTTTCATGCAGTTCTGCTGTTTCCACACACCGGTAGGAATTATTAAGGGACATGTAAAATTCTTATTTGAATTTCCTACGTTCAATGTCCTATTATCGCTGAAAAATCAGGGGAAGTCACAGAAAGATTCTTTTGAATCCTTTAGGTATGATAGAGGGAGTTAAACTTTATGTAATACTTAAAATTTGTGGCATATAAAGTGACACTGCACTTCATTGACAAGTTGATAAGTATTTTATTTTATAGTTTTTTATTTTATTTTATTTTAATATTGTTACTGTAGCAAGCTGGGAATTCAGCATTTTATTCTCTGGCAAGTAGCTAAGAGTGAGCTCTGTGATTCAGCAAGTCAGCAGCACTGTAAGAAGGACTTCAGGGTCAAAGCAATCAGCTGCTGTAGATATGAAAGCATTACACTAAAATAGCATTGCAGCATCTATCAGGCACAAAAAAACATTCAATTTTTCTTTGGAGAGCACAGAAATGATGATGTATTTTTACGATAAAAAAGCAGCCTGCAATTTTGTGATGATGTCAGATCTTTTAGATTCTCACTGATGTCATTCTCATAGGTGATCTAAATGGAAGAAGAAGAACCAGCACTACGATTCTTGTCAGTGATGAGGGATAAAGGTTTATTTTCTTCAACTTTATCTCAAAAAGTGCCAATAAAGACAGTATTTTTAGTCAAATGTCACTTTGACACAAAGAATGCACTGACATGAAAAACTAAAAAAAAATGCCCTCATGGGAACTTGGTTTCTTGTAGAATATGCATTTTTTTTTGCTCTTACTTACAATACAACAAAAGAAACTCTTGCTCAGAAGCAGTTTGTTATTCGGTCCTACAATTAGAAAACACAGAGTCAGAGAAAACTTGACAGAATGACTTTTTTGTTTTTTTCCCAAACTGCAATATTTTCAACATAGAAAATACTTCTCTACCAGATCAGTTTAACTTTGAGTGAAGGCTCAGGTCGGCTCCTCACACATCTGAACAATGTGTTGCAGGGTGATGAGTGCTCGGCATCCTGAGGAAGGGACAGAAGTGGTTCCCAATGCATAATGGTGCTGAGGGTGCAGAAGCTGCTAGAATTAACTTCTCTCAGTGACTTTGGCTTTGAAGATGGAAAGGCAGTGACTGGGAACAGGTCTGCAGCCAGACCCAGGTCTGTGCTGTCAAAGCGAAGCCTAACAAGGTGTCCAGCCTGGGAGCCTCACAGGATGTAGCACCTTCCATATGTATTTGTTTGCAGGGGAAATAAAACACAGTCAATAGGTAGGGAATATAATGCTCTAGTGCACATTATCACCTCCTTTCTGAGTTTACAGCATCACCACCATGATTTGTCATCCCCTTACTATATACAGCCAGGTGCATGATCTTTCTTCAAACCTATTTCATCTGAAGACTCCCTCCAAAAAGTTTAGGGAAAAAAAAGATGTTCAGCTGTAGAGAGAATGAAAAAGAACTTTTGAATCCCACACTAGTATTTTAAAGCAATTACTACAGAAAATTCAATCCAGATGGAGATATAGTAAGAACTGGAAATGGGATGGAAATAGTGAAGAAAAACAAAGTTGTTCTGTGTTAAAAATCTAAAGCAAATTTATGTAATCATAGTAAACATACTTCATCTTTTCCATCAGAAATTGATCATTGAGGAAATTCTCAATCATGTCATAGAATATGAAACCTCTAAACTACGAATTTGCTTGAAAATAATAGTCAAAATTTGAAGTCAAAACTTTCACACATACCTCTGAATTTTTTTATCCTATTCACAACTTAATGATAATTTTTGGAGGTTGTAACAGGAAAGTCTTGATCTCTTTCAAGAACAAATCAATTCTTGTACACTTGCAATGCTCAAGTGTTAACTGTGATAGCAGTGTAGTAGGTGTCTGTGTGACTGCCTAGTGGTACAGTAAAATAATGTATGCATCAGTTTTTATTCTCAGCTCATGCGAGCATTATTTTCTGATGTTGCATATTTGCTTATTCAGACAAAACTTCCGCTAGTATAAAATGGATTAGTAGAGTGATATTTCAAAACTATATTAATGTACTCTACACTTTTCCCACAGACGATTTCTTCATCGAACAGTTCAATCATTCATCCTGGCTTGTATCAGGAACAGTGTAGCCAGCAGGACCAGGGAAGTGATCATCCCCCTGTACTCGGTGCTGGTGAGGCCGCGCCTCAAATACTGTGTTCACTTTTGGGCCCCTCACTACAAGAAGGACATTGAGGTGCTAGAGAGTGTCCAGAAAAGGGCAGAGAAGCTGGTGGAGGGACTGGAGCACAGACCTTATGAGGAGTGGCTGAGGAAGCTGGGGTTAGTTAGTCTGGTGAAGAGGAGGCTCAGAGAAGGCCTTATTGCTCTCTGCAGCTACCTGAAAGGAGATTGTAGTCAGGCAGGGGTCCATCCCTTCTCCAGAATAACTACTGATAGGACGAGAGGAAAAGGCCTCAATTTGCACCAGGGGAGGTTCAGGTTAGACAATAGGAAGAATTTCTACATGGAAAGAGTAGTGAAGTATTGGAATAGGCTGCCCAGGGAAGTGGTAGAGTCACCGTTCCTGGCAGTGTTCAGGAAACTTGTAGATGAGGCGCGTAGCGACATGATTTAGTATTGAAGGGCATGGTGTTGAAGGTCTTATGGTTGGACTCAATGATCTTGAAAGTCTTTTCCAACCATAATGATTCTATGATTCTATGATTCTATAGTTTAGTACCCTTCCCCTCAATGGTCAGATACAATCAAACATATTTTTGAAACAAAGCAGCCTTTGAGGCTGCACAGATGTCACTTAGGATCAAATAGACTTGGGGAAAACATCTAATGTTTTATCCTGTCTTTTCATTATTTCCAGTGATGGAAAATACATATGACAAGGCAGCTGTTTAGTTGAAAATATAATAAATAGCATAATAACTAACAGGAATATGAAGGTCATGGACAGTTGTGTAGTTTAGGAAAGTTGCAGATGCACAGTTGAGCCCTCTGTACTGGATGGCAGCCACCTCTGGCAGGGGAACAGTGATGGGAAGGTAACAAGTAGGCTGGAAGAAGTAATGCTTTCTGGCAATGTAGAATCTAGAAGTGATATGTGAAAAGGCTGAGGCAGCAGAAGAAAAGCAGAGCAAAGGGCAGTTGCATTAAGCATGTTTGAGGAACTCTGACCAGGTTTCAGTGTGGTCTTTACTATGCATACAGGTCAAATCATGCACAAGGGGGTTCTGAACAAAATATTCTCTCTTCCACAGCTGATATTTGCATTGCTTATTATATTTCTAGATCTTTCTTGGCACCTTACAAATGTACGATCTCCTATTTACATCTAGCTATACCTCAGGTCATAGACACCTGCAAGCACGAATTTCTGATAGTCTTTTCAGCTCAAAGGAATGATCAGGTTTTCTGTGGTAATGAGCTGTACAGTCTGATTGCAGTTTTTAGGCAGAAATGTTTCCTTATACTGTTTTTGAAATCAGATAGAATTCATATATGAAGTCCAGATGTTCTTGTCATTAGTGGTGTTACAGACATCTCCCTCAGAGGACACTAGGTCAGGCCTGCTTGAGGGGCTGTTTGCTTTTTTTCTCCATATCTGATACAATTCCATGCTCAAGATTTTAAAGGCTTTCGTGTAGAAATATCAAATGTCTTCTAAGGAAAAATCCTTTCTGTTTCCAATTTGATTGGAAAGCAGCAGCCTCTCTCTGAGGACGGCAGATGACATGCCGAGACCTGGCTGGCTCCAGATCTGGGTTTTGGTGAAGCGATGAGCAAAGTTAGAGAGCAAGCTGACCAACCATGGCCGATGACCAGTCTCAAACACTTCAGAGAAGGAGGCTGGCAGTTGACTGAACATGATTGTATGATTATAACAGAAGCAATGTATGCAAAGGAATAGTTTGAAATGGTTCATTTCAAGAATACCTTGAGTGTCACTTAGAAATTAGCTGGCCGGTAGCATGGAGTCTGGAGTTTATGAGTTGTTGGTGAAAAATCTCTTTCAGAGCCTATGTCCTGCTGTGCTTCCTTATCTGTAATTTCCAAATGGCCTATGGTGAAGTTCCACGTAGGTGTAATTTGACCTCAGGATGACAAACTAAGATTAATAAACACACTGAGGTCCATAGAAGCAGGCAAGGACAAAAGCTGCCTGCAAAGCACAGAACACAAAGAGCTTGGCAGGTCTCTAAAGTTTGTTATATTTGGTAAATTTTGATATAGAATTTACACAAATATGGATTTTGAACTGCTAGGAAAATATTTCACTGTGATTCTCAGTAAAATAAGAAGAAAAAGTCTTAGTCTTCTCCCAGGATGTTTTTTGACTATTCTGAAGTATGCATTTGCCTCCTGTATAATATATCCAGAATGATAATCCTTAGAAAATATCTTTTTAAAAATTCTTAATTTAAGTATATAAAGAAGCTGTTTTGAACTATGTAGTAATATAAAAGGATCCAAAAAGAATAGTCTGTTGACAGATTTTTGGTTCTGTCATTTAAAAATAGCCAAATGGATTTTTATTTTTTTTAATATACTTCTGATCTAAGAATATATGCTATATTCTGCTCTCAGCAGAAGGTATTAAGGCCAAGATATAAATTCTCTGGAAGACCTCCCTATCAAGAACAGCTGTGATTAGTTCTATTCCAGATTTGGACTTTCTCTCCATCTCAATTTGTATCTGCAGCACCTGTTTGTGTTGATATTATATTTCCAATTGCAGATATACAAATAAATAAATAAATAGTAGTTTAGAAGAAAAGATTAACTCATGTAGAAGCAATGCAGCCAGAAATTCTTTCACAGAATTGATTACTGACAGCTTCTTTTTTGTTTAACAAAAAAAGATTCCACTACTTTAATGATCAGAGTAACATAGATGTGGAAATGTTTGGCTAAAACAGGAAGCTGTAGTTTTTGAGGGACCCACAGCAAGAAGAGGTAAGAGATTGTTTGAATTGACAGGCTTCAAGAAAATACAGAATACGGATACAGAAATTCAAGGTGTGCGCACATCTGAAAGTAAGGTAAGAGACTGTAAGGTGATCCTACAGTCTTGCCACACTTGGACACTGTGTCTTCCAAGATCTCTTCAGTTAGAACAAAAAATATTTCTGTCAGAGGATTACATAAAAATCTTGGCTCTAAATCAATGAAAGGATGAATACTCTTCTAACTGAGGCGTGGGGATGTTTTAGGGAAGGGGAGGCAGGTTTCTCTTTTATGTAGGCCTTCAGTGTTTTATTTTCTCATAATACTAGTCCCTACCCTACTGTTGATTAAAAGCAAAAACTCTAACATCCCGCTGCATGGGTAATTTCTTGTTTGAGCAATTTTTTAGGGTGACCCACTGGTTAAATGCCTCCACTGGGCTGAGTGTAAATGCTTCTTCTTCTCCTGCAAATATTTAATCCCCCCTGATAGAGATGCTCCACTCTGGGGAAGCAAGATAGGGCACATAAAATCCTGTGGATAAAAAGCTCACCCAGAAGCAGAGAGTGTGAGAGTCCAGTAGCTGCATTAATGGTTATTACACTGCTATGTACAAAATACTTGTAGGAATGTAGATCTTCCTCTCATGTATTCATCTTATTTGTTAGACATGAAAGTGATGCCAGTACAAAGTTACCTCTAATCTGGAGTACAAAAATGTTTCGTGGTAGCCGTTGTGCAGGCCTTTGACATGCAGTTTAGCTATTTCCGTACCAATATGCCTTTAACAAATGTGCTTGATCTCCTGCCTCCATAAGTTAGTGTTAGCAGGGAGGAGGAATACTTATGCTCAGGGGAGCGGTCAGCACGCTGCACTTTCAGATACCCATTGAATGTCATGGGCTGGGGCATGAGATAACATCTGCCCAAAAGCACAGGTTATCTTTGAGAATGTAAAACGAACCAACGAATCATCCACAATTCACTAGACTCTTTATGGGAAATTTACTATCTACTCATACATTATTAAAGTCCTTGATGCACCTGAGGGCTCATCTCTAGGTTACAGCAGTAATATGAAATCCCATAAAGTTATTACACATTTTTCTCTTGCAAAGATGATATTTTACTGCTGTAATCACTTCCTTCTAGGAGACTCCACAAGTAGAGCTCATCTCCTTTAGTTATGATTTATAGAGTCAGCAATGCACACTTATCATGAGCTTTCCTGTGACCTGCTCAAGCACAATTAATGGAAGCCACAATAAGGAAGGTTGACTTCCCCCTTCCTTCTAAAGAGGAACACTGAAAATAGTGTGCATTTGGAAATTTACACAAAGTAAAATACCAGTGTGTCCCTGCTCTGTTAGGGAAGGAAGCAGAAAGGGCGAAAATCAATTAAAATAAGAGGGAAATAGATAAGAAAGTGAATATATAAAATAAAAGTAGTTTTAGGGAACTTGACCACAAGGGGAAAGTGGAGAGAGAATTATAATGAAATAATATTGCATTTTCAACTTAGGAAACCCATTCTGGCAAGGATTTTTTATTTTTTATTCTTCTTATCTAGAGAAACATTTTGTCTTTGCCTTTAAAATCTGCCTGCCCAGTCACCTAATGGGTTAATATATTAGTGGGAGAAAAGAACTCAGACTTCATTACTGTGCTGGAAAAGATATTAGTCAAGCACCAGGAACAAATGCAAAGCCCTCTGCACGGTTCTCTTCACAGGGCTCGGGTTTAAATTTGCACATGCTGAGAGTTTCTTTGGCCTAAGGCCCTCCTGATGATTAGATCTGGAAATAGGCCCATGTTCTTTAAGGACAAAGAATACAGAAGGGAATTCAATAAAAATTCCATTGAGTGTGGTATTCTCCTTCATTTCCTCTTCCCCTCTGCTCTAGTGCAACATCCATCCTCCTGACTACTGACAGCAACAAAATACGTCTGAGAAGAGCAAATTTTAGGTATAATACCTGTTGATAATAAAGCTCACTGGGCTGAAGGAGGAAGGATGACATAAAGCTGCTCACTGATTTTAAAGACTCATCTTTGTTGTTTCAACCCCGTGCACTGAAAGGTTTTGTATTGTTTTAATTCCATAACATTAAAATGTTACCAAGTTAACATAGGATACATGATGAATGAAACATTTTGTGTGGTATGGGTGTCATTCTCTACTACTGTGACTTTTTAAATGAGCTCTTGTATTATAATTATTTACAATACTAAGCATGTTTGTAAATGTTGTTAAACCCATTCCACAGTGGGAGTCCTTCTATGACAGTAAGCTTACTGCTTATGGAAAGGCAAAGACTTTCCTTTATAATCTTACCATCCTTGCTTTTTCCCTGGTTATCAGAAATAATTATTTAAGGAGAATTTTCTGATGTGCTTTGACCTGTTTTTGTAGCAGGTCCCAGGAGCACAGAATGCACTGTCTTGCTTTTGCCCTTGGAAATATATATATATGTTCACACCTTCAGCTTGAAGTTTAAATAATTTGGCTCTTCTACTAAAGCACAAACTTGGTTTTCCTGCTGGGATTTTACAGCCAGAAAAGGATGTGTCCCTTTTGCCTTTTTACTTGTTAAATATTTTGTGTGTTCAAGGTGCACTGTCTTTTGTTTAGGTTTTAGTTTTGTGTTGTTTTGAAATTGTTCAAGGATTAGATAGGGGGCAAAATGTTAGACTTTAAAAAATAAATGGAACAAGAACTTGCAGAAGTAAAATTAAAATAAAAAATAAAATTAAAGGAAAGAATGACTTGGGATTTTGGAGAAAAACTATGATTGTATTTCCTAAGGGTGCTGAATTTCAGTTATTAAAGCAAAGAAATGAAGACTAAGTAGCTAATAAATGTATATTCTAGCAAAACAGACACCATTTTGCAGCTGAGAGTATGATACTGTTGGTAGGCATTAGTCTGCATGTTCTCATTTATGCATGTGTGTGCATGTGAATTTTTGTTCCCGCAGAGTGGTGTTTATTTAGATGTCCTATGCAAGAGATATGCCTTTGTTTCTGTGTGTAGTGTCTAGTTTTTAATTTTGAGTTGGTTTTCATGCTACCTCAAAACTCTAAACTTAATATAAAACTGCAAACTTGCACGAGAAAGTCCATACTTTAGGCAATCACATGCTACAGTTCGTGCTAAGAAATGATTCCGATGATTTTAGCTTCTACCACTTTCCATGAAATGAGCTGCCTAGCTTTATATGAATGCATGAGTTGTAAAGCTAACTTCTTGTATGGCAATGGTCAATTATGCAGGTAAATAATGCACATTCATCTATGAAGTATATACCTTGATTACCCTGTAGCAGTTAAATATATCCATGTTTCAATATCAACACTTACACAAATATTCATCTATGCAGAGATGTGTATATGACGCAAATATTGCAAAAAAAGGGGAAAATAACTGACGCATAAGCGGATACTGCTTATGCATTGCAATGCATGTATTTCAGGAACACACTTGTATATACATATCATGCATAATTATCAAGTTTCTTAAAAACAACTAGTTTGTCTACTTTTTGCATCAGGAAAAACTACTGGTTGCATCTGGGTAAAATAAACGCATATAACATTTCAGCATAAAAATGGACAGGTTAATATACTGCTGGTATAGAACTTATAGTATGATAGGATGACTATGTAAGTGAAAACCTTTGTACTTTTCCACTGAGAGATAAATTCTTCTCAGGGTCATGGGTTATATCTCTTTTCCAAGAACATCGCCTCCTGCATATTCCATGATTATGGTTAAGCATCCAAACACAAAATAAAAGAGAGAGAGAGGAAGAGAATTCAGGAAGCAAAGACATTTACTAGGGAGTAAATTAGTTACTGACTAAACATTTTCAGCATTTTGATAAGACATGTCTTGCGTGCCAAGAGACATTGCTGAGTAGGTGTCAAAAGTCCAAGCAGATTCAATCTAAAGATAACCTCAAAGAACATTCTCTGCCAGCATTTTGTTGATTTTCACATTTCAATATATTTCACAACCTGAGATGAATTTTCATGGCCTATTGCTGGTAGCATATCCTACTGATAGGACCTCCTGTGACCCAACTTGAATTTTCACTCGCTCTGGAACAATATCACCATTAGCCAGGCTGCAGGGGGCCAGGGTGCAAAGTTCTTGCTGCTCAGAGGCTGAAGAATGTGGAAAACATATCTGCAAGATGAAAAAATATAACACAATTCTAGGAAAGTTAGAATGTCAGAATTAGATAGATAAATAGCTAAGGCAGGATGAAATATGACTGCTGGACAGTGCTGTGATGCATTTTTTTTTCATAGCATGTAACAGAGAATAAAGGATCTCATTCTCTGTGATATTGCAATTCTTTATTTTGCTCCTAGGATATAATGGACAATGCAGGTCCATGGAGAAACAATGTCATATTATTTCTTTTTAAAATGCCCTTACTCTGTATTCCAAGAAATATTCCAGTGAAAGTGGTTTCAGGAATTGTTGTGTCTCCCTGTGTTCCTGCATCTGAAGGTAAGTAAATGACCAAATTGTCTGTCTCAGCCCAGCCAGATATCATTTCCAGGCACAGCTTGAGTAGAAGCAGTAGGCTCTGTAGCTCACTGGTCATGAACACCAGTCAATGCCAGATGTGCCACCATCTGTTTGTACAGGAGCCATCAGAGCTCTGCCAAGGCCTCCCAGATGCCCTGGAGCACAGGCTGTTGTGTTGTGCTCAGTTACATGCCAGGGAGAGCTTTCTGGGCACAGTACTTCTTGCGTTCACCCTCAGGGTGTCTCTGACTTTCTCTTGGGGGGTCTATTTTTAGTACTTCGCCATTCATAAGGACCAGCTCTGACAGAAGCCCGGTTGTCAGATGCCTTTCAAGAACAGCCACATTACGTTTTGATGGTCTCAGCACTGCAAGCCTAGTCAGTGTTCACCCATTAGGTTTGCCAGCCATGGCCTGAAGTAATTAGAAGTGAAGAGTGAGAGGGCTGACAGGACACAAAGCAGTTTTCTGTCTCTCCTTGTGATGTGCACCCTGCTGTCATGCAAGTATGCCCAGATTTCCATACCTGGAAATATCATGTAAACAAGCATGGGATGGAAATAATACACAGAAACTGTTTAAAGCACTAGCAGGAGAGCACCAAAGGGGCACAAGAGCATGAATGTTGACACAGAATAGCCTTTTTGTAGTTGAATTTTCTGCATAAGTCATTTACAGATCACTCAGAGTCTAATGAAAGTATCTTGAACTATGAAGTTTTTAATATGTGCTTTAACAGCACATTGCACAAAGACAATGAGACCAATAAAATGCAATTCCTTAGTCTTTTCAACTTGATGTAGACTTGATATTAAAGTATGGACACCCATTAGAAGGAACAACAATCTTTGTTAGATGTCCATCAAAACATCATTTTGTCCAAGTAGGACAGAATATCAGCTTCCAGCAGAGTAAACTAAGTGCAAACCTTGTCTCTGTGTCTACTACATGGCTATTTTAAGTTAAACTTACCAAGGGAGGCACACCAAACTTACACATGAAGGTGCATTAACACTACTTTTTAGAGTACAAGGTGAAAATGAAGCTATGAGAGAGCTGAGGAAATGCATTACTTGAATTTTTATTTGAAATGATGCTGGATGAGTTTTGTTTGAACAAATGCAACATGATCCAGCATGTTGTTTTCTAGGACCAAGACTTCAAAAGGCAAATAACAGGGAAAAGAATGCCCCTCCCCCCAGATACTTTGTTTTGGATCAGACTGGAGAGACCACATAAGAAATAATCCACCAGAGAGCTGATCCATGCATAGGAAATCCTTTTGCATAACTACTAGCAAAAAGAGCTCCTTTATTGTATAAGATTAAATCTGACGCTACTGTTGCATTCTGTCTTAAGTTCAGCAAGAGCATCTCTTCTGCTAGATTTGTATAGTGTCCATAATAACAGAGTCCTCAACCTTAAATGCGGTCTTTGGCCATTACCACGATAATATGTAAAAGAACAGTTTAATATTACTCCTTCGAGACCTGGAATTAAGCTCCTGTTTAGCTGCAATCATTACACTGACAACATAGTTTGAGGTTATGAATGCTGGTCTTGCGGTTAATGGGGCTCTAGAGATTTGGGTTCAGTTCTTGGCTCAAGCATAAGCTTCAGCTGTTCCATTAATCACTATATGTACCAGTCCCTAATCTTCAAAAATCAGATGACAGTATGTTTCTTCCCCATCCTATATCTGTTTTGTCTAGAATTCAAACTCTCAAGGGCAGTGACAGTTTCTTTAGATTTGTATTGCACCTAGTGCAACAAGGCTCTAATCTCGACAAGCTTCTGCAAGATTTGCTCTTTCCAGGCAAAGAACAATTGCAAAATATTTCTAAGACATGCTCATTTTTAACTGCTCAGTGAAGCTCACAGTCTCACCTTCCTCCCAGCTTCTCTACATAGCCCTTGTAAAGACTCCTTTTATTCTGCCAAGTCTCCTGGACTACCTCCTAGAAACTGCTCCTCTGTACAAAGAATTGCTCTGCTACAATGCGAAGATGTTTCTTTCCACAAAAGGATGGAAATTTCTGGAATTAAAGAGAGGACAGACTCTGCCAAATGACAGTAACATGACAACTCTCATCAGTCCCCTCATCAAGGCAGAGATCATTTACTGTTAAGGGTTTAATTAAAACACACATACACACAAATAGGTCATCATTATCTCTCACTTTCCCCTTTTTTATTTTATTTATGAATTATTAGTGGTAACAATTTTACTAAACAATGAATAATCCTCCCTTCCTGCACATTTCCTTTAGTGAATATTCAGAGAAATAAAATTTTTTGTAGGAACAGCATCTTCCTAAGAGAACTGCAGCATACTCATAGATACTCAGTATCTAAACAAAATCACTTCAGATTCAGATAGGGCACCTTGTGCTATGCCACCGACTGTGCACAGGGCACTCCTCAGCCTTCTTTGCTTATCACAGCATGCTTAAAAATAAAAAGATATTAAATCCCAAGTGTTCTAAACACTGATTTGAAGTGGAAAGTAGTGCTTATAGTGTCTTTGCAGATATTTTTTCTTTCATTTTCTTAAATGTATTGGGTGATGACTACTCAAGGATTTAAAATTTTCTGTAGGTTCTTGACTACCGTGATTCCACAACTCAGTTATTCATGGTGAGAAAAATATATTTCCTTTTTACAGTTTTGTTTGTTGTCTTTTCATTCATGTTGTGCTGCCTTGCTGTTGTGTGAGGGACAATGCTCCATATCTATCATCTGTATATCTTTATAGATTATGTACCTCTTCATTATTTTTCTTTCTTGTGTAATTTATCCCAGTCTTTCCATTTTCTCTTTGCTCATCCCCATCATTTTACGAGCTTCTGCTTCTTCAGTTCTGCAGTATCCTCTCTGAGGTGTACATTCTCGATACCATGTATAGGATTCTGGAGAAGTCCTCAACATTGCTTTAGAAACGGACATCCTGAGGGACTCTGTATTCTTCTCTCCAATGTTCTCCATCTCAAATGTTTTCAGGGTATTTTAGAGAGTGCAAGATTATCTACAGTGATGCCTGGAACTTTCCAAGACCAGTGCAAGAAGGAGGGTAGTAACTGCTAACCGGGGCACTTCTTACTTCCTTGGCAGATAGATTTGTTATAGGGCACAACAGGGTTTTCATCTATGGTGTTCTTACCTAAATCAGGTGAAGTGAGTGTTCCTCTCAGAAGACAAATATCTCATCTTATTAGACATGTTAACAAGTCGCTTGTATGTTCCTGCTTCTTTGCCTGGAAATAAACTGTTTTATTAACCTGAATTTGACAGACATTATCTTGTCACGGGAAGTAAAACACAAATAAGATTTAAAGAAAAATGCTGGACTGATTACAGGTGGGTCACAAACTTTTAACCTGTTAGGTGAAGGCTGCTCCTAAGATACCTGCTGTCTACAGGCAAGACTTCCTAAATAACATTATGTCTGCAGAAAGGATTTTCCTGATTGCTTATCAACTGGTTTTCAAAGTGACCTTAGTACTACTGAAAGATGCCTATTCAACATCTGAGAGGACTGAAGTCCCTACTGCACTGTGGGGACAGGTACACAGGTGCACACAGGTACACGCACATGCAGTTCCATCTCCAATGCACTCGCAACGTGGCTCAGTCCAAAGGGAACTTTCCCAGCTGAAGGCAATTCATTTCAATTGTAGATGACATTTATATGGGCCTAATTGTTCCATTATCAGAATGGTTCATAATCTAGAAATGTGTCAGAGTGGAAAAAATTCCCCATCATGCATGCAGAGTACATGAGAGTGCATTCCACCTTCGAGAACCACAGGACACCAGTCCTTTCCTCAGCCATGGCCATAGTGGCGGATAGTAGGGGTGGACACGTGGAAATGTGTGTTTTGCTGAGGAAATCATTCAGCAGTTGTTGAACAAGTGCACAGCAGGTATTTGTCACTGTTCTTGTCTTTCCTACCCAGCTGCAGAGCTATATTCAGGCTGACATTTGGATCACCGTATGCTGTATATCTGTCTGACTTCTCTGCTGCACCTGCCAAGTAACGCACATCAGTTTGGTCATTGCTATTTTTTCAGTTTGTGATTGCATTTTCTCCAAATAGGGACTATGATCTCATTTCATAAAACCCATTAGGTTTTTAGGCATGACATTGTAGTTTACTGGCAAACTCACAGACAGAAGCTCTATCCTTCAGTCCATTTCATTCTCGATACACTTTCTGCTTCCCATGGAAACTTCTACTCGCTTCCTTTTCCATTTAGTTGGACAACAGGACCAGTATTACTTACCACATGGAGAGTAGAAACCCTGCTTCCAGAGAGAGAGACTGATAGTCCTCGAATTTTATTTAAATGCCCTGTCATTCCCCTCTCCTGAGCAGCATTGATAGAAAATCAATTGAATGCCCCTTCACAGGATGCCTTTGCCCCTCTCACAGACCTTCTCACCCCTTGCACTGGGACACCCTATGTAGCTTGTGAGGAGCCAAGGTGGGCTCCTCTGCACAGGGTTGCTGGGATTTGCAGCATTTGCCCTGCACTATTCCTGGGATAAGGCAGCCAGAAATAGCAAGGAAAGCTGCCAAGTGCTGCACAAGATTCGTGCATGCCAATAAGGGGAAAGGATGACAACAGGCTCTTCCAGTCAGACGTTGGTCTAAGAGATGTCCTGGCAGCAAAACTGCAGCTTTGGCATTTTACACAACTGGGTACAACAGGCAACAAAAAGTGAAGGAGTCTGCATAAGAGTGAAGTTCAAATGGCTCTGAGGGACTGAGACCAAAAGCACTGGTAAAACGACTGGCAACAGTCTTGCTCTAGACAGGGGTAACACACTCTTTTTTCGCAAATGCAGCTGATTGCTGTAATCCAGAGGGGCTCTGGCAGGACTGAGCGAGGCTCCCTCGGCCATGAGGCACACGGCCATGACAAGCTCCAGCTCCAGGCCAGCGCCCTGCCGCCAGCTCACAGCAGGGATGACGGACAGCAACGTGCACTCACCCCGGGACTAGAGTTCATAGCACTAATGACAGTGCATTTGTGCTTATATGACAGGTCATGCACTGCCGTAACTTGAGACACAGACCCATGTTGCTTCACCCTGCCTACTTTATGCCACCTTTTGCAATCTTGCTCTGGGGACACTGGCAGAGGATTAGGGCAAACAACTGAGGAGGCAGGAATGTCTTAAAGGACCCTGGTGATGTGGCTCATTGCACATGAGTAGGAGTGTTCAATCCAGCCCAAGGTACATGTGCAGAAGAAAGGAGTGAAACAAACAGAAGGTTCCATAGGCCTCAGACTGCACAGGTTTATCCTTCAGCTTCTCCTTTTAATGGTGTTCTGTGAGAAACCAACTGCTATGCTGTGAATTTCTCTCAAGAAATATTGCCAGACATCATATTCACATTCCCAGTCTCATTCCCTGCCAGCTCTTACATCACCTGTTGCTGGCAGATTTCATCAATGAGGATGGTTTTCTGGCCAACCTTCTTCTTTATATAGCTTTGTTGTTTTGCATTTCATAGCGGTTGCTGCTGTTTATGAACCCTTCTTGAGAGCTTTCAATTGACGTACTTGCCCAAGCTTACAGTTTTAGTACACTTTGACTATGTTGAAGGTTTTTTGAGGAGCTGATGAGGCATAACCCGACAGGTGCAATCTCTCTCACACACACAGAGGAGTTTTTTGTTGCTGTTGTTGTTTTTCTTTTTGTTTTGGTTTTCAAGAACTGGGCAGTTGAATAAATCAAGAAAAAGCTGATGAATTTCTTCAGGGAATGACAGCCAGGATCTCTCTAAAATATTCAGGAATTCAGGAGGTAAACCCTGCAAATCTATCAGCCAACTTTCAAAACCCCTAGTAAGGGCTCTGATGTTGGGGATGCAAGAGAGGTAGGTGGAAGCTGTTATCACAGGCTGGCAAGGCTATGTGTTTCCTTCAATTCAGCCCCTACTACCCGCAGAGAGGCAATGTACTTAACAGCTGCATGTTCTTTGCTTTCCTTTTAAGCCCTGCTCCTTCCAAAAAAGCCTTTATAACCTATAAAAGCCTTTAAAATCAGATTTTAATAACTTTGGGTACCTCTGCTCATTAATGATAAATAACTAAGATGTATTAAAATTTTTGTCCTCACCTCAGCTTCTTCTCCTATAAAACCTCATGGAATAATATTTCCCAGGGCTCTGAAAAACTACAAGGCAGTTGCTAAACAGAATTTACATAAGTGGTGCCTAAGTCTGGCAGCTGCAGTCTATTTTCTTTTCCTGATATCCACAGTTTTCAACCAAGAAAAATCTTAATAGTCCGGTTTGGAGGAGGACAGTCAGCTGTCTCTGCATTTCTGTGCTCTTTTTCGGAGCTTTGAACACCTGCCTTCCTTCCCCTTATCCCTCATGAAGAGCAGAGGGCCAGAGCTAGGCATCCGTACAGGAGAGCGCCTGAGTGCTGTTCCTGTGGGAATTCCACGTTCCCTACAAGTCTTGCATAACAGACTTTCCCTCGGCCTCATTCCAGGATTACTTCCTGCCAGACATTCTTTTCCTTTAGCAAAGGGACCATATGAGGAAAAAAGAAATCTCTATTCCCTACCAGGGAAATACCTTATCCTTCCTTTCCCCCTCAAACCTGTAATATGATAAAATTGGTTGTCTAATTATGTGAACATAAAACAACACTCCAATGAAACTGTCATAGTCTTTTTATGACATTTCAATATTCTGGTTCAACAGGTTTATAAAACATTCCTTACCAGTATCTCTAAAGCATAACACCCTTTCTGCCACCAGCTAATGATATTATTTAAATAATCTCTGTTATGACGTCGAAGGTCATGCATTTAAACCCTGCTGATCAGTCAAAGCAAATGTCATCACAGCAGTGTTGCCTTCTTTTCTCCCTTGTTTTTGTCATGAGTGGCACACAGCTCACTGGCATGAATGCTGGAGCAGGTAATAGCTGTCATGCCATTTATGTTTCAGCCTAGTAAAAACAACCACTTGTGTAATTCTTATACTATCAAAAATCAAACCCCACACATGAACCATCTAAATACAAGTTAATTTTACTGTATGACTCGATGAGCAGTCAGACGTGAAATACCATTCCTTTGCCAGGAGATTTACAAAAACAACTCCTCAGAAATCACTAGGTATTTTTACAGCAAAACAGTACTTGTTACTTTATCAAAATAAATGTTTAAGCAGTGTTTTAGTGGCCAGACTATGTTGTAATTATTTAATTATTCTTTGGGCCATAAACTCTGAGAATTCACATTTAACTAAGAAGACAAACGTTCATCAAGTGGAGTAAAGTGCCTGCCCTCCTGTTTGTAACCGGCCAACAACAGCTCTCTGAAAAAAAAAAAACGTGCCTCCTTTCCGCTCAGGAACAATCATGAATCAGACTTAGTGTTCATTGGCAATGTGAAGTAATAGGATGTTACCCAACATTAAGTCAACTGAAAGCTAAGCTATTCTTCTGCCAGAGGATTCACAGCATAAGCTTGTCAATATTAATAGTATGGAGCTCTCTTATGTAGGAAAAAAAATGCAGTGGAACTTATACAGCATAAACCCACTGAAGGAGACCGGATTATCCGTGAGGTGGACTTTGGCCAGAGGTAAGCCAAAGCCCAGAGGAGAGCAGCTCCCGCAGGGTGCCAGGCTGCAGCGAACGCCAGCAGCTGGAGGCCCTTGCAGCAAGCAGACGCCTTGGTGGCAGGGCACTTGTTTATGCATTTACCTGCCACTCAGACCCTGCCGTTCCACCTCCACCCACAGCATGCCAAAGGAAAGCTAAACTTCGCGGTGTTGCAGCCTTTGCCTTTCCTGCAGAGCAGTGCCAGAGAACACAGTGGAGGAAAAACAACGAGAGAAAAGAAGATCAATAGTATGTCCAGCACGTGACATCTCTGCAGGAGAGAAGAGCTGCTGTATGTACAGAGGTTGACCTGTATGTGCAGAGGGTGAGTATATTGGCACAGAAAAAAAAGAGACAGGATCACCACTCCTATTCCAGAGAACAGCTTAGATCACCCGCTTTCTCTGACTCCACTAGAAGAAGGAGGAAAAGAAGGAGGATTGCAGAACGAAGTGGGAAAAGCTTTTTCTTGTGAAGAAATGAGACAGTTGAACTATCTCCCTCCACGTGTTTTGTGGGAGGGTCATGGATTAGCACAATTGAGCTCTGGAGACAACAGTGTGAGCCACCAGAACAAGTCCAGGCACTGGGCACATTTATGCCATGACCCAGATTTCAACAGTGCATGGAAAGTTCCCAAGCGGCACTAGGAAAATAGTCCTCAGACTTGTTAGAAAATTAGTGACATACAGAGCATGAACTCAGAACTGCAAATGCTCTCACACTTTACTTGCTCCAAGGGCTGTGAAGCAAAGTGCAAAAGAGATTATGAGAAGCTAGCCAGATAGATGTACTATTACTTCGAACAGGAACCCCACAGCACAAAAAAATCTTGGCTATTATTTTAATCAGAGGATTCCTGTTGCAGAACTGATGTTCTCATCACCTGTCCCAGAACAGGTTCAAGCAATAAGGACATAATACATTCAATGTCAACTCACATGTGGCAAAATAATCAGATTTTAATAACTTTTTTTTTTTTTTTAATAGCATACTACATCCACAAATGATGAGCCACGGGATAAAAGTGATCTAGTCACAAGTAGCAAGGAATAGAAATTACAGTTATTAGAACAATTTTAGTGATAGGTTGTCTGAAATATCTTTTGATTAAATGTGTGCCCAGAAAACTCCCAAGCAAAGCCCACGACCTTGATTGTGCTTTCTGACAGTCATAATTCTGGGCCTACAAATCAGGAACAAAGCAATTAAAAATAGGATATTATAAGAAAGCAATAGAGGTGGGAATCTTATAGAGGTGGACAGGGAAAACGGTCTGGGGAAGCAAAATGGAAACCATGAACTATGTCCAGCTGACCCTGCGACTGCCACCTTTGGCCTGTTGAGTGTCCCAAAGAGTGCAGAGCCCTGTCAGAGCAGTGGCAGCAGTGATGACCTTATGTGCACTCCATGGTGGCCTTGCCTGCACTCTGAAAGACTTTACTTTTAACTCTTGAAAGTCCAGATTGTTCCATGTGAGCATTTTATTGCAAAGTGTTTTATGGCTGCCTTGTGCTTTGTACCTCCTGCTGTTAGCAAACTTGAGTCCACAGGTCTGCAGAGCAAAGCACTGGCCAAAGTTCAGGGGTGGTGACATGGGAGAAATGCAAGTTGTTTGCAGTGTGAGCATTATTCATTGTAATGTACCAATTTAAGAGCTGTTCAGGTTTTGTAAATGTGAAACTTGTAAACTCTACTAATAGTTATTACCCACCTTTTTTCTGAGTGACTATGAGGTGAAACTGGACAGCTCAGAAGACTACTGAGCTCCCTGAGAGAACTCAGCCAGGTCTCTGTGAGAACAGTTGTGTACCTGTCATTATTTAATGCATCAGCAGCAGCTTGTTCTACATTGCGAAGGTAACACGGGAAACAGGAAGACCTATTAAACACTGTCTATTACAGTGTCTGTTTTAAAAGATCAGGGAACATTTCATGCTGCCTAGTGTTAGATGTCTAAGATGGATATAAAGCTTTTCTAGCTTAATATGTTGGAAGTCAGTCATCTGTATCTGAGCAAGGCAACTTTGGCTGCCTGCATGGTCAGTGGAGGGGAACAGGAGCTCCCAAAGGGCATAGCACTTTGCCATATCTAAACACCCATAGCTACCAAAAAAGGGACTCAACATCTACACTATAAATGTTCAGTGTTTATAATTTACTTGTCTCCAGTCTGGTCCCATGGACAGGACATCCATGAGCAGCTGGGGTACATCTTCAGAAACTGAGCTCATCATACCTCCCTTGTAATATGATGACTTGTAGAAGTGGTGGTGGCTGGCAGATCAGCTTTGAAAGCAATCTCCTGACCTAGAATAAGATGCAAATATACCCCCACACAATTTCTTCTTTATAGAAGACCTCACTTGCTTTGGATAGACATCAAGTACCTATGATGCCAGACAGAATATTTTCCTGCAGGAAGGTTTTGTATAATGTGCACTTCCTATGTCAGCAAATGAGACTCCTACTTAGGCAAGAACAGACCAAGAGTCACATGCATGATGACTTAGAATAGTTTTCTAGAAGTGGCATTAAAATAATAAATAATCTCAATAAAACTGAAATAGAGACTTAAAGCATATAGATTCAAAGCTATCTGTTGATATCTCATTTTAAAAATGCCAGTAGGACATGAACATAGTCTCGGTTTGAGAGTATAGAATCACCTAGCATTATATGCTCCATGTTGTGAATCTCTTGGGAAACCTTTTTCTTTTAACATTATTTGAGATATGGATTTACGAATACCTTTAATGAGAATATCTAAAATATACAAAGAATCAGTCACCCTGTAAAGGAAACAGAAATAGTTGCAAAATGCATAGGGGGGGATTAGGGACTAAAAAAGTCCAAGGAAATGTGTTGCCCTAAGTAACTAGTGATGTCTTCTGTGACTAATGTATTTTTGTTTGTAGAACACACATTATGCACTTGCCCATATTGCTTCATGAGGTAATGAACCAAATGCTTCCACATCTCAGAGAAAACTGTTATTTTCTCCTTCAGCTTATGCAGAAGAACCAGATTCAAGAGAAGACTTCTCCTCTGTGAACTCCTGTCATCTCTGAGATAGTAGCAATATATGAAATACTGAAATAAATATATATTTCATATATATATATATATATAAAGCATTGCATTTCATCAGAAGATACACTTTATCACTTCAGAAAGGAGAACCAGCAATTAAATTTGCCTGAAGGTATTTGCCATCAAACAGGTATTTGCAGACAAGTACAAAGACAGACTAGTAGCTTTGATGCAAAGGAGGACCTATGTTGCATGGAGGAAAGAAATGGGTTTTAAAGGGGTATCTCAACAATAAAAGGAAAGAAGCTTAGTGCATGATAAAGTGGAGGTAGCACCCACTATGAGGAAAGACATGGCAAAGCACCAAGGGAAACAAAAGGTCCCAAGAAAGCAGCATGCCTGAAGCTAGAAGACAGAAAAAACAAATTTAGGAATGCATTTGGAGAAGAAAAGCATTTAAGTTCGTGGTGCAGGAAAATAAGTAGAACTTTTTGTTCAAAATGGCATTGGAGAAGTATAGTAGATGTCAGAGTGACAACCAGAAATATGAGACAGGACAGTAGGCCAAAGGTGAGCAGCAAAGAGAGAGAGGTTTGTGAATCACCTTTTAGGTAGCACCTATAAGTATTGGAGTATATGAGCGCATGAAGGATTGTACACAAGACACTACATACTTAATCCTTATCCTGTTCTATCTTTAAGCTAGCTGGATTTATTCCAGTTCTCAAGACTAGAATTCTTCTTTAGGTTTTGGCTGTCTTCTGCCTATCTTTAGACTTCCATCTTCTTTAGCTTTTCCAACATAGCCATGTTGACATAACAGCTTCATCAGCTGTAGACTCTAGAGAGGGCCTCAGGATGCTTCATGTTTACACATAGAGGTTCCCAGTGTCAGATGTAACATCCAAAGCACCTCCTTCAGTCATAAAAAAATAAAGATGTTGAGTTGAAAAATCTATCATTCTGAGTAGTGCTGTATGGAACATACAAATACCATAGGGATTGACATTGTAAGTAGGAGTATTCTTGGTCATTCTTCACTATCATGCAAGGGGGATGGGTATGTAGCACCTGCCTTTCTGCTTCTCACATGCAGGAAATTAAACTAGCACAGCAGCACACTTTGACAGCAATTAAATCCAGGGCTTGCAGCAACACTGAGATTATTTTGTTAAGACTTATCAGATGCTGGGAAGCCTAAATAGCACATATATTTTAAATTTGGGGAGATTTATGAATTTGTTTAAAAAATCATGTGCTCTATTAAAAAATCCCTTAATTGTTGTGTATATCTGTAAGGTAACCTCTTCCGCTGTTCATTTTCGCTCTCTCAGTTCACCCAGGTAGACAGCAAAACTGACTCTGTGCTTTCCTTTGTTCTTGTAAGTGCTGAGAGCACTGATGCAGCAATGTAGATTGCAGAGGGGTTTAAAAAATATGCAAATCCCAACTCACACTAGGTTACAGAGACACATTTGACAGTCACTGAAAAGAAGAGAAGAAAGCTCTCCCAATCCACTTCAGATTCCTCAGAATAGTTTTCATATGCATACACAGTCTGAAAGAAAACAAATTCTACATTAGCGAGTTTATGGAAGAAGGTCATGGCATTTCCACTGAAAGGACATTTTCTTGTTCCTGTTGAGATTACTAGCTAAATTCCCATCAGCTTCACTCAGAGCAAAACTGGAATGTGAACAAAATCCAGAATGACTCCCTAGGCTGTCTAATAAATTTTACACAGTTGTTGATGTTTTTAGGGATCTGTTTTTTAGACAAATGACAGAGATAACTAGAAAGTGAAGCAGCTAGAAGAAAAACAGAGAGAACTGTTTTGTCTAGAAAAAAAAGGAATGTCATTACCATGTGTTTTTAAACACTAAATTGACATTGTGAGTGGAAATAAAATGCAAATGTTTTTGTTTCTCAATTTCAGCTTGCAATGACAAATTTGTTTGCATCTTTCTTCCCATAAAAAGGATAATTTTCATCAGAATTCAAATGTTCTTCTGCAAAAATGCTGCTACCATATTGCTGCTTAAGCAAGCAAACTTTTTGCATAACTGAAATGTTCTGTTTATTTGTTTATCATTTGGAATGTCCAAACATATGTGAGGTACATCGTCATCAGAAAACAGAAACAGCTGTTTCTACTCTGCTAAGCATAAAGAGGAAAATCTTCAGAAGATGCTGTGAATCACAAGCTGGACATAAGGGGTTTGTAGTGAGAATAAGGATAATCTCCTCTGGTTTCAGGATCTACCTTAAGGTCCCTGGAAGGCAATGAGGATGAGGATGATTTGATCCTTGATTCTCACTAAGTTTAATTATGAAAGAGCCCAGAGAGAGGACAAAGGTCAGAGAGAGGTACAATTTTACTGAGGGACAATCATGACACAAGGGAGGTAATCCAGACACCCAAACTGGAGAGTATCAGAAACACAAGCATAGATATGACCCAAGTCCAGCAGCAGAGCTTACTGGAGCAGACGTGGGAGGTCAAATGACATGATCAAAGCTGACTTTGTATGCCTCAAACACTACGTAGGCAGCTGAGCTGCCCGCATCCCGCATCCCGAAGCTCCTGGGCCTGGGAGAAGTGGAGGAGGGCAACACCACACAGGTGCCTCTCTGGGGTTTCACCCCCAGCCAGAGGAAAGGAGCATCCTGGTTACTCCAGAGCCAAAAGGCTCAAAAATACCAGCCGTATTTAAGAATCTATCTCTTTGCCCATAAAGTAATTAAGACAAATCCAAGAAAGCAGCTTTTGTTTTTACTCTGTTCTTTCATCTTTTGACTGTGGCTGCTAATTGAGGTGTTTGCATGATTGTGGTTGCATCAAATCCAGGATAAGAATTCCCATTGCAGCGTCCAAAGAAAGTTTTAATGCTGATTGAAAAAAAGCTCTTCTAAGAGGGAGCAGTCCTAACTAGAGAGAAGAGAAATACTCATTATTTTTCTGTTTGAATATGCATTTATACAGTAGATGGTTTTTACTCCTAATCTCGTTTACCTGGAGCTTAATTTCTCTAGCTGGATGTCTTTAGCTCCTGACCTGCCACTCACATCTATTAGACCCATCATGTAAGCATGAAAATGTCCTTTAATGACACTCCAAAACAATTACCACAAGTATAACAACATGCTTAGGGCTATCTAGACTGACCACTAAATTATACTATATGTAGATTACAAAAGATGGAGGGGAAAACCCTATGTAGGAGATTTCATGGTACTGAATTGCTAGTTGGCAGTCTGACAAATTAAGAAATCACGCTGGCAAATTCAATATTATCATGTTAAGAGTTCTTTTCGATTCAGGCACTAGAGTCCTTCACAACCCAAACAAGTACATGTACTTCTGTTGTTAATTACTCAAAGGGTTGCACATCATGATGACCTTACTAGCTATTTCAGTTTGTTCTAACAAACAGCCTCAGGGTGGGAAAACAACAGTGTGATCAGCTTCAGGAAGCCAGTTATTTGGATCAAAATAGCCAGTAACCTGAAGGCAGAGTGGATCTATTTTAAACAGAAAATAAAAAATAGTTACATCTTGAATTTCTTCATCAATATGCCTTTATTTATTTTTCAGAGATGTATGTCATAAATAAGCTACGGGACTGTCGTATCGTAGGCTGGTTTTGCTTTGGTAGTGTGATCACTTCCTGTGTGTGTGACTGCTTCCTTCTGATCGATGGCAAAAACTCTTGAGGAAGTTTGGGATCATACACATGGGATGACTTAGGGGATTAAGCAATTTATGGTCAAGGATGACATTCCATCCTTAAGCGTTTCCTCATACATAGCACTTAACTAAATGTAATGTTAAGAGACTTGTCGTACGTAGCTTATGAGCGTAAAATGACCAAATCAGGAAGCTGCGTCACACCTTCATTTTGCATAATTTGCTGCTAGAGTTTCAGTGGTTTGTGACACCACTGCAGATCAGGCTATTAGAATGCAAACTTCCTTTAATTATGCAAAGCAAAACCACCCCGGTACTCCAGTGCTTTGAGAGGTATTTAATGTCTAACAATTGTGGGCAATTCAAAAGGTCAAGAGGTTCACACTACCTCTGTTTATACTGAAACAGGAATTTGGGCTTCCATATATTTATCTTTCCCATTCCTCTCTCTATCCTCCAGATCTCTCCCTCTTGGTTTCTCTTATTAGTCACACCACATTTGTATGATCCTTAAAATCCTGATTGTCCTTTCGTGGAGCTGCTGTAACAGGCAGGATGGACGCAGGACACATGATTGAGGTCAAACTGGTGACTACTGCCAGAAGTTCTCTTTACTTTTGATGACTTCTGTTATCTTCTGGTGCTTTAAAGTTTTTCTCCTGGCTGATATTTATTTCCAAGTTGGCTCCTAGGGGCATTTGCTTTAGGCAACGTGCCTTATCTAATTCAGCTGTTGGGGAAAATCCCACCCATACTAAATATTTAGAAGATATCATTATCTGCCTATCTTTTTATTTGCATCGAGCATCCTTTGTTTGGGACTCAGAAGAACTGTAGGATTCGGGAACAGGAAGAGCTGAGACAGGCAGCCTGGGACTGTACATGGAACTGAGGAAACTCTAAGAAAGAACAATATGTCCTGTGTTGTGTCCTGATTTGACCTCAGAGTAGTAAGTGTTGATTTATTCTTTGAGACTTGGACAGGAATTTCATGTGTGTCGGCAAGGGAATGGAATATCTGGGCAACACCTGTGCCATAGAGTCGATGTTCTGCTCTCCAGTAGGGCACTTGAATGTGTATTTTTAATACTTGTTGGTATTTTGATATCCGACATGATCACTTCCTACACAATACTTATAAACTGAAGGATTTTTCTGGTGTTTTGCTTTTAATGAATTAAAAAAGTAGGCATTGCAAGAAATGTACTGAACTTATGAGGAAAGTTTTAAATAACAAGTTACAGGTTAATTTATCCACTTTCGATGAAACAGAATAGGCACTGTACAGGGTCAAAGCAGGAATGTCTGCAAATCTTTGTTAATGAAGTAATACATCAGGACTGGGCACTTAGTGTTTGAATGATGATTATTAAGATAATAGTCATTTAACTCAATGTGAATAACTGTGATAATGGCATTGTGGAATTCCAGCTTTATTTCCATATCAAATCACTTGAAGTGACAAGTAAAAGGTTGAGTCTCCTGCTTGCCAGGCACACAAATTCACAATGGGCCACTGAGCCTATGTTGATGTTTTCTCTTTAATATGTCACCTGTGAGCAAGACAATGAAAGACAGATTCTGCCTTCAGATACGAGTATGCAAATTTGTTGTCTTAAAACTTTGCCATTGTTTCTGGGAGTGCAGTGTCACTCTTCTCAGATAACATCTTCACTCACAGCTTGGGTAATCTTTGCAACGGCTTGCACAAGAGTAGGGGTTCCGGTTAAAAGTCCTTTCAGCCAGTGATATACCAGAAAAGCGAGTACATCCAATCTGGTTCTACTGGCCAAACACTTCTGTACCTTCTTCTCATGAGCTGCATTATAACCAGCACTAAATACTGTTTTTATCTTGCCATTTTTGAGCTTGGCATGACCTTGGAGGAAAGCATGCAAAAAGCAAATATCTCAAGGAGGCTCAAGATTTTTAAAAAATGTGATGAAACCATAATTTTAGGAAATATGTATGGAGAGTTTCCATAGAAAGATGGAAATAACATTTGTGAATGAGCAATCTGTATTAATGATTAGAAGATTGAATAAGACTTCTTCTGTTACTGAGTATCATCTCCTGCTACCTCATCTCATGTAAATGCATCTGTGAGATCTGAAAAGGGACACTGTCTTATGATCCCAGGCTAAACCTGTTCCTTTCTTAGGCTGGAGGACTACCCGAGCACACTAAACCCCCAGTGGGTGGAACTGGTCTAGAATTTGCCTTTTGAAAGATTTCTTTGAAGGATTGGCCAGAAACATCAAGTCACCAGGGATAATACATTTAATCTGGGCAACTCTTAGGAGAAGAGATAAGATAGAATAAGATCTCATTTGTCAGATCACAGACTTACAAACCTAACATTTAAACAGGTACCAGGCAGTCAGTTATCTATTTTTGTAACTGCAGGTACCAAATTCTTTAGTTGTCTCGTTAGTCTGTTATCCCATCAAAGGATTCTTCATGACTTTTATACACGCTCAGAGGCATGATTTGGAGTATGAATAATGAACTATGTCCTTCCTTTCCCTGATCCTCAGAATTATACATGATATCTTTTTTTTTTATCCTTGCATCTTATTGCAAAATAAATAAATAAATAAATAAGTAAATGGAACCCTTGGGCTATGCAGTTGAAACTCCCCTTCGTGTATCTTATGGCAGTGCACAAGCCACCAAATATCATTTAGTTCAGGTCATAGCTCTCCACCTTCCTCCTGAAGCTCAGCCCCAACAAAGCTAGAAATGCAGTACCTCAAGGCCCACAGAAGCACACGTGAGTCTGCCTAACGGCTATATACGTCTTTTAGACAGAGTGGCCCTGTTTTACTAGCACCTGCCTCATCGTCATCGTAATATGGTATATTCGTAATGGCAAAGGGGAAAAAAAACAATTCTAGGAAGCCCCTGATACCTCTGTTCCTATTAGACACTGAGCCTGAGCTCTAAAAATCTGTTCTGCACGTTTCTTTCTATGTTACATTTCGTTATAAGGTTTGGACATGAATCTTTTCATTGGTTTGGATGGACATCACATGAGGCTCCATCTCATTGGAAGAAGTGACATCATGCTTTTAATAACACAGATAGCTTGGCTTTATAGAGAGCTTTTCAACAGTGAACTGTATATAATCTTAAACTCTATATGCAGGAATTGCTTTTATCAACCACTGCAAAGCACCTATATGTGAGGACAATTGTGATTTCAATCAAACAACTCACAGTAAATTTATACTATGGTGACAGTATTTCTTTGCAGCACACCAGATTCCAGGCAGCAGATGATAGACTCACAACACAGCAAAGATATGTATGTGCAAACCAGGTGAAAAGGATGCTTTATTACTGAAATTTAAATTACTTTGTTAAGGTGGCATTTTGACTAGAAAACTTCATTACGAATTCTTCTCTTTTTCTTCCTTCTCATCTTTCCTGCATGAACTTTTGTCTCTGAGCAAGTTCCTTTTCAAGCATCTTGATAATATTACTATATTTCTCATTTCATAACCCACTTCTATTGTAAAAGAATATTAAGTGAAATGGATAATCAGTCCTTGTGCAAATTCATTGACATGTTTTTCAATAGACTATATTTCGTATGTAGTGAATATATTTTGCATTCAGAAGACGAAGAAATCCTTATAGAGTCAAGACTGAAACACATTCTGAATAATTTACAGATCGTCTCAAAAACCAAAAAGAGATATATCTGCTCTTAAGAGAGTCTCTATACCTCAAGAAATTCTTAAGGCTGGATCAACTTAAAGAAAAAAATACCTGCTCTTCCCTCCTCCTTTCATGCAGTTTACGTTCCCAAATCGTAACATTAAACTGTCAGATCACATGCACCTGTCAACACATGCTTGCTTGCTTGATTCATTCTCTGCATGTTAACGATTATTAGTGCCTTTCCAAGACTTGTTGTACTGTGGCAAGCAGTTGGTTCAAGCACTGATACGAGCACGGAGAAAAGGAAGAGTTGTTTCCAGAAAGGTAAAGAAAGATAGGAAAAATGCTGACTGTAACTGGTCAGGTCATTCACATGTTCAGACAGCTGAGTCCAAATGCCTGGCTTCTGTGTTATGAACAGATAGTCACGGGACATAAAAGTGCGGTAGGGGTTACAGCCACAAAATACATATAAAAGGTACTGAGGGTCTGGAAAGTATTTCTAGAAGGGATTGTCACCTCCAGGATGAAAGCAGTGGGATTTCATTTCAAAGAGAAGGCCCCAGTAGCAGCTTATTTTTCCCTACATATATTTAATGCAAGTGATGTGTGCGTGCATCAGAAAAAAACATGTAGGTGTAGATAAATTTAAAGCATTAAGGGATAGGAGAGGTTTTGTCAGGAGAGGATTATTCGGCTGTCCTGCTGCAGACTTGCTGTCATAGGCCTACCAATGTTGCTTGTACAGTATTGAAATTTGCTTGAGTAGAGCAATCAATTAATGCTATTAATAATATAATTAAGATTCTGAGATTAAGGATCAATAATAAGGAGCTAGGATATGAGTCAGCTGCAGAAAAGGGAGCTGAAAAATCAGAAGAAGAAGAAACAAGAATTACATTTTCCATCAGAGCCAAAAAGCTTCGAGAAAAATCAGGACACCATTTCCATTATTACGGATCTTTTTCTGGATATGGATTTATTCTTCTACCTGATTAGTTAGGTCTTACATTTAGACTGGGGTTTGTTTGGGGTGAATGGATTTTAGAAGTAAATATGAACTTCTTATCCATATTTTCAGGTCCAAGAGCAACATGGCCCTTGCTATCTTTCACTCTGTGGTGGATTGTGCAGTAGCAGTCTGTATCAGTTCCCTTCCCCTCAATGACACTGAGCTGTTTCCCATATAACCAAAACATTTGTAACAGAGACACAAAGATACATCTCACAGAAGTAAACTCCTTCCTCTCATTCTTGTCGGGGTTGTGTGTCCACTCCAGAGAATAAATTTTTCTCTTGCCTCCCTCCATTTGAGCCATGGTCACAACTTAACATAAGAACTCATTTCTTTCAAAAACTCTTCTGTTTTTCTTGGTCTATCCGCTTCTTTCTTCTTCTCACCAATTAGGTTATACTCCCTCCTCTTGCTGAGTGATTTACTCATTTTATTGAAGCACTTGCAGCAAAACCTACCATTCTTTCTTTCACTGTAGTTTTGAAATTACTCTTATATTTCCTAGAAAGTCTGGCATTTAATCAGGAGTTTCTTGCTAGTTGACTTTATATAGATGCAGGCCTTGAAGACCTTAAAAAACCCAGGTCACTTGGTTATACAGGAGAAATGGAATGGGTTAAAGGTTTTTATTATATACTCAAATAACCATCTTCAGATTTTTTAAGGTGAAAAATGCACATTTCTAATGCTAGAAGAACATCACTTTCCTCCATTTTCACATAATTTAGAATTCATGATTTTATATGTCAATATTAATATTTGAAGGTTTGCATAGTTTATGCACATTTAGCATAAGTGATTCCTACAATAAAAATGAAAAAAAAAATCATAATACTTCTGAAAAAAAAGTTCTTTTTTTCCCTATCTTTTCAGTAATCTAGTTAAATAGGATTTCCCATAGCCACCTGAACCTGACCATCATTAATATGGACGGTATTTGGCTATTTTCTGCATCATTAAAAACTTCTCTGAGGAAAGAAATACGGAAAAAACATCAACCTCGGAGTTGTCTGACTTTTGCATTATTTCCATTGGAAAATGTATAATAAACAGTTGCTTTTTTTTCTACGGGTTCTTTTAGGAAGTGACAATTTGTGTGTGCAGGAAAACTATATCCCTCTTTTGGGGTATACAGAGGTGGGGAAAATTCAGGAAGGTGGTTTCCAACAGCTAGCGTGATGATGTCAAAAGACATAAAGCTGCACACCACCATGTAGTCTGCAACCCCGGCTACTTATGTAGCTCAGGAGGGTCCAAGTTTGAGGTCACTTCACCTCCAAAGGTGAAATCCTACCTTTCGGGGCTGGGTGAGTCATGGCACTGCCATCTGATTACACATTACCTCCACTTTATACACTGCTACCATTACACTTCGGCTGCTTTGGACAGCATTGCCCCAGCCTGTGCCAAAGCATGTTACTTTTTTACTTGCAGTCCGAGACCTGGATGGGCCTTCTGTTAATGAGCCTTTCAAGTGCAGTGTTCCAAATTTACTGGCAGCTATTGCAATCTTTACACCATTTCCTTTCCTACAGATGTTCAGGACACATTCTACAGAATTTTGTCCCTTTTAATGTTAATATTTTAGAAATAAATACTTAGGGAAGTTGGACCTTTGGGATTAAGTACAGAGCAAGGGTCACCGGTTATGAACTCTGTAAATGAAAGCAGTAGACATTGCCACAGATATCTGCTGAGCCTTTTCTGACAATACTTGCACTGCTTTCAGTCAGTGACATCAGTTTAACTATAATCAGAATCAAGGCAACACACATGTAACTACCCTGGGCAATGGAGGGCGTTCTTTAATTAATCTGTTTAAGAACATGGACATATCCTTGCATTCAGTTTCATATTTTTCTGTCTTTTCTGTCTGCTCTGCTTGGAAGCAGCTGACCAGCAGGAATGGTGTGGGTTTGAATTATGTTGAATTATGTTGAATTATGTTGTCCCTGAAGGGGCATTAATGTGTATCATCTGAGGGGAGAATAAGTGGAGAACTAATCCTGTACTTAGAATATTTCATATTAGTTTGAACAATACAATGGTTAAAATAAAATAAAACTGAGTAAATTTGAATTGTTACAGGAAGGAATAGCTTCTGTGGTCTGTATCTTCATTAGTTTTTAGCTTGTGCAATTAGAATGATTGTTTTATCAGTCAGGAGAACCATTAGAAATTTCCTTTTGCTGGAGAGGTTAATCTTTCTTGGCTAAAAACTCCAGGCAAGATGCACTCCTGATGCAATAAAATTATTCCAAAGATTAATACAGTGACTATGTTCACTTGTGTATAAGGAACACAGAGAAAGGAGAGCAGTAAACTGGGACACTAGGGGCACTAGAAATGAACCACCCTATTCAAACCAAACATGTTCAAATTTAAAGTGTACAGTGCCAGATTCAGGGGTCATTCAGAGGAAGAAAAGCCATAGTTTTCCACCAGTATATTTTCAAAGAAAACTTTTGCAGAAGGGTTTATGAAAATCATCCACACAAATGCTGTGTTACTAGTAGCAATGATAGAAAGATGTGATTATAAAATAATATCACTATGTATTTCAAGACATAAGTGTTTCTCTGGTTTGCATTTTAAACAGTAAGAACAAGGAAAACTCTTGGGTTACTTCTTTAAAGTAAAATTGTTTACAATAACAGTTTTAGCCAATGATTTTGCACCTTGCATCTCGTATCTGATACAGAGGTATTAGTGACATTTTGTTTTTCTGACAAAGGCAAAGCTAAATTTGTAATATCTTACTCTATAAGACTAACCTCCTACTAGTTTTCTACCAGCATGTGTGAATACTAGTATAAGAGAAAGATCATTTATCTTGCATTCTCTGAAGAGTTTTCTTCGAATTACCTCTGTAGAGGTAACATTCAGAAAGATGAAATTTCCTTCAAAAGTTCAAACTGTAATATTATATTGTCATAAAAAATACATCAGATGGAGTTATAGGTAAGTACTTTCAAATTTTGCTGTCTTTAGATGGGAACAATAATCAGCCACTCCAGTTAGAACACAGTTTTTATTTTCTGAAGCCCATAAAAAGTATACTGTGTTCCAGGCCAATCTCAAGGGAGTGAGAGCATCAGTGGGAGCAAAGAGGAGGAGGTTGTATCTGGAAGATGCACATTATTTCTTTGCATGTGAAGAGATGTATGACAGCAGATAATCAGCTAGGGAGAAGGTTTGATAATATGAGCATGTAAAAAGGTTATTTGATCTAATTAACTGTGAGAAGAATTTCTTAATGAGAAGCAAACCTTAATGATAATTCTGCTTTCAACAGCTGATTTTTTTTGCTTGCTGCTTTGGGGAAAAAGTATTTTCAGAAATAAAAGATTTTGTTAAAAAAAATCTACCTTCCATCAAAATATGGCAGCAGACATTTGCCCCGACATTCTTTGGAATTTCTGTGCCAGAGTTAGATAGCACAGAAACTGTGTGGATTTCATGGAAGAGATTCTTCAGTCTACATGGCAGAGAAGGTTGGAAAAACTCTTCTATGCAGTTTATAAAGCCGCAAAAATAGTTTAGATGAAAAACACTGATAACTAGCTGAAGGAACTGATGCTTCAAGTCCACAAGCTCAGTCAGTCAGTATTACCATAGAAATGCCTTTCGCCAAGACATTAATATTACCGTAGGAATTCATTCTTAAGAGATAGCATGATGGGTTTTTTTTCCAAATTTATGTATACGGGATGTAAAAATGCATATGTAGAACCTCAATCAACCAGGCAAGCAGTTTGCTTTATATTTCAAACTGGTGGAGAGAAGGTGTTATTTTTAAGGAAAATATAATAATAATAATAATAAAAGACTAGAAACTCAGTCTTGATCCTGTAATGTCAATGGCAAATCTCCCTATCATTTTGATGAGGTCATAATATCCTGTGGCTATCGTGTATATTTCTTATTGCTTTATTTTCTGTGTAAGCTAAACCAGCAGCTTTTTGCTGGTGGCTTTAGATTCATATAAGCCTCATTCTGTTCAGCGGGTTGATCCTTCCTTCTTCTCGTGCTGGGTTTGCCCTCATCATTACAGACATACAATAAGAAGCCTTCTCAGCCACAGATGTTTACAATGCAGTCTGTAAATAATGAATTTCCATTGTTTATTCAAAGTAAAAAAGAGAGACCTACAGGGTTTGCCTAGCTGGCGTCAGCCTCCCCACACACAGAGCCCGCTTGCTTCCTGGAAGAAGCCTGGAACATCCACCCGTCTTGTAAAATGTTTCTGCCAGGGGCACCCTAGAAACTCTGGACAAAGAGAGACGTGCAAGATGAAGCATTTCAAAGGAGGAGCAAACTGGAAATGGAGAAAAAAAATGGAACCTTACAGGAAAAGGCTCCGATTTGTCTAGAGATACCAGCTGATAATGCACTTGAAGTCCAGTCCTGAACACGTAGAATCACTCCCACACATAGAATCGCTCCCACTACTTCTTGAGAAGTAGTAAACATTTATATTACTTTAAACTTGTACGTTTTAGAGTCCTTCTCTAGGAATTCTGCTCTGCTAATTTACTACCAAAATATTGCAAAGGTAATTTACGTCATGGAAATTTTGCAGTGTAAAAGACACGAAGGCATAAAAGAATTGCCCTTATGAATTTCTTTCCTTTCCAATTTGAGGAGAGACATTGATGCACAATAGTAAATAGCCTGGAGGCTGGGGCTTCTTGCTTTTTTTTGGTCTCTCGAAAAAGGCACCCCTGTGCCCAGATGTTAGCAGTATTTTTGACATAGTTGAGCTGACAGCTTGAGATGCACTAGTCAGCAGGGAATAATTCAGCATCCATTCCAACACCTGGTTTATGTTACTCGAGGCTATTTTCCCACTTCTAAGAACTCGGAGGACAGAGGTATGATGATACTAAACACTGCTGCCCTCTCTTTTCTTAGGTCCTGTCCATGGGAGAGGAATTCACAACCCTGCGTGAGCCTCTCTCTTTTCTAACACAGCAAACAGGGAGTTAGAGATGGAAAGATGGGCACTTAACACCAGAGTCCGTACATGATCTGAACGAGGCATGCTGAAGAGTGATATTTTTCTGAAGTTCTGCCACTCACAGGGATTGAGATGCTTTCTGGCAGCTTTGAATAGGATGTTAAGGTGAGACAGGGAACTGCAATTTGAGTCCACTTCAAAAATTAGGCACCTGAGTCACCACTCAGGCATAGAGAACTGTCCGATTCTTTTCTTCAAAGACATATCTGCTGCAATTACTAGATGAGGAGATATCATCAATCATCTTTTATAGGAAATACTGGTGGTTAAAGCACTTACTTGGGAAGCACGGACCTTTTGAGGCTGAGGGCGAAAGGGTCTCAACTTCCTCATCCTCCAAGGGTGCTCTAACCACCTGAAGGCAAGAAAAGGGTTGAGGCAAGGAGACTACCTCCACCTCTTTTGTTCAATATGAGCCACTGTCAAACCAAGACCAACCTCATAATGCCAGAGAGAGAGAGCAAACTGGAGACTGACTTTGCAAATGTACAATGTACAATGCAAAATATAGAAACACATTCCAAAAGGATTTAAGTTTCAGTCAGATGGGAAGGTGCTTGGTTCATTCACAATGACTAAATCTTTCTGGACTGGAGTCTTTCTCTATACCTTGTTACTAGTTTCTTATTCTACCTTGAAGTCAAAATTTAAGATGTCTACTTTCAAACTTAGATATTTAAGTTTCTCCATCAGTTTTGATAATCCTGATTTTCCTTCATCTAAATATCATTGACATCAATGTGATCTCAACAATTCTTCCACCACCTTATTTCTTAATAACACTAAGTAATAACACTTCCATGGCAAAAAGAGAAAAAAAGCCAAGTTTTTGTTCTATTTTTAAAACAACATAACAGACAAGAGGGTATACATAATAAAAGACCCATTATGAGAGGGTTTGTATGAAAATTTTCATAAATCTGGAGCCACCGCAGAGGCAAGAGAAGCCCAAATAACTGGAGTGGTCTCTAATTTAGTTTAACCTTCACAGAGGAAAGCATTCAAAACTAATGTGTACTGACACTTTGCAAAATCATCTTCTTTAACCATGTCTCCTATATCTCTTCCCCAAAACACAAGAGAGTAGATGAACTTTGCAGCATTTCCAGGAAACCAGATAGTCTGGAAACAGTGAGAGAAGAACTCTCATGATGTTTGTGTTTTCTACTGTTGCTGTTAACCCGTGGTCTTTTATACCCATGCAAGGCTTTTCTGAGTCCTTTCATTAGTTATCAGTTGCAGTGCCTGAAGGAGAGGAGAACGCTCCCTGTGGTGATAGAGCCAACGCTATTCAGTGCTGAAGACCCACAGGACAGTTTTTTAAACTCAAAACAGAAACTAATTGGAAATTAGTGCAGGTTCATACTGAAAGCTGGCCTAGTATTCTTTCTTCCTGAAGCAAAGGTCTAAAGCCAGGCATATTCTACACTAATTAGTGTGTCTGAGAGGTCCCAATATGTATCGAGCCACAGGAGCTTCCAAATATTTTCCTAAAATCCAGCACTGGCTGTAGTGAAAAGGGAAGAAGCAGCAAAACTGCTGCTAGGCTCACTCAGATGAGCAGGACGAGTCACTTGGCTGTGGAGACAGTGTTCACACACCGCTTTGAAGTCGCTTGCACAGGGCCAGTGCAGGAGCCCTTCCTTTATACTGATTTGCCAGCATGTTCCAGCAGGGAGCTGACATGGAGATGAACTCACGGGTCTTGCAGAGCACCAGGCAGCACCATCCCTTGCTCAGAAAGAGTCACTAGAGGCCACAGGGAAAGGAGGGCAGCCTTCAGCAACGAGCTGCTGAACGGAAGTTAAACTGATGTGTTACGGAGCTCGGTAAGATACTCAGTTAGGATCAAGCAAGAAATCATCATTGATCACTAGAATTAGACACGGATTTTGGATAGATGGGGAAAAAATGCCTTTTATCAGAAATATGACATTACAGAAAACTATTTATTTCAAAAATCATTTTTAAAAATGCTGTCTGTTTTTCCAATTGTTTGATGCACTCAAATATTTTGAGTTCCTCCTTCAGGTATATTTTCCTGCTTTTATTAGAGAAGTCAATATATCTAATGCAATCACTAAATTAAATTTAACACACTAATATTTTATGTATTTTTGTCTGACATTATAGTGCAAATTTTCAGCATTACTGTATGGAAATATTACTACTTTGAAAAGTGTTGCACCATTTAAAAAAAAAAAAAAAGTAGTGAAACAGTAAGATTTTCAGCAGCATGGAAAGTTTCAGTATATTGACTTTTCATTCCAAAGGAAAACAAATGTCAAATTTCTGTGAATTCCTGTGGTATGGAAATGCCATTCCAGACTGGCTCTCTGGATTATAATCATGGATGGTCCTCACACTGCAAATAGTTTGGAATCTGGTACAAGTGTATCCATTACAAAAGAGCACAATAGCTAATGATGCCTTTTGTTTCCAAACCAGCGACATAGCGGGCTACCCAAGCAAGAGGCAAAACAAACAAACAGTTGCTTCCTGAAAGGGGAGAAAGGATTAGGGAAAGGGGACATGAGATCACACCGTTGGAGTACCCTGAGTCAGCAGGCGAGGTGAGAAAGTTTGTCGTCCTCCCAAGAGCCACGTCTGCCACCAGAAGCGCTGCCCGCGCTCCGCAGCGCCTTGCTCGTCGCTGGCTCTGCACCATGCAGCGTACGGGGGAGGTTGTCGCAGTGAAGTCTATGCCATCCCTGCTGCTGCCAGGTGCTCTTAGATAAAAGTAGGGAGGAAACAGCAGCTGGAAAACAGTGAGAATGGCTTGCGGCAGCATCTCCCTGTCTCATCTCTGCTTGTTCAGCCACCAGCCCCAGGTGCTGCCCCCAAGCCCCACGGTATGGTAGCAGGCACCACTGCCAGCCCCGGGGGCGACCGGCACTGACAGCTCCGTTAGCCAGGTCCTGCTTGCCCGAGGACTGCAAAACTGGAGGGCCTCTCTGGCCAACTAATCCTCAGTGCAACTGGAATAAGGAAAAGCGGGTTATTAAAATGTAGTGACTCCTTAGGTTCCCATTTCAGCGATTTGAATGCAACTGAAGCTGCAGCAAGATTGCCCGTGCACATAATGGGGCCAGACCAAATCAACATACATTTCCTGACGAGTGTTTGCTGGAGAATTGTTTCTGCCCTGTTGCTACCATCAGTGCAGAGTAAAATACTGCGCTGTCGCCAGGCCTGTGCCCGGGTGAGTGCAGGGAGCTGTGCACACTCAGCTCTGCTGAGAAAGGTCACAGACATGAGCAGACACTTCTCTCCAGCTCAAAGGTTATGAGAAATGATCGGTATGTCAACCCGATACTCACTGTGACCTCTTCAAAACCAATGTTCTCTTGAAGATTATTTTTTTTCCAAAAAAAAAAAAAAAAAAAAAAATCTATCTACAGACCAATGTAGTTTTCCTCTCAATTTTCCCAAATATTTCAAACTTCTGATTTTTTTTCTCAGACATACCAGAAAAACTAAAATAGCTGCTTCATAGAAGCGCTGGGAAATCACAGGACACAGGTGTCGCACATCTATCAAAACACTCTATCCATTTCTCCTTCCACTCCAACTTGTGTCTGTCATGCAAGTTTAATCAAGTCATCTTAATTCTGCCACTCACAAGCCACAGTTACACTGTGTCTCACAGAGCCTCCTCTCTAAAACTGATCTACAGTATATGAGGAAAAGCTGTGGGTTAGGGTTTTCTTTTTCTTTTCTTTTCTTAGATGTTGGGTTACAAGTGACTCATTTATCTTTGTTTTGTTAGTGATAAACCACAAGAACTTTTGGCCTGGATGCTTAGACTGCCCTTAATTACAAATTATAGACCCCTTTCTTCCTGTGACACAGAAATAACCCCTTTCTCAAGAAGCCCTTGCTCCTGTGGAAGCAGAAATTTCATAAGAAAGCCCACATTGCAGCGTCCCCTTCTCTTTTCGATGAATATGTTCTTGAAAAAATCACTCAAAAAAATTTTTTTTTTTAAAAGATACATATTCAAAGGAAGAATCTTTTCCAACTCCATTTTACTGTAGTGAAAGGAGAGGGATGAAACATTACTGAAGAAGTCCTTCAGATAATGATATGTGGCCCTGTTTTCCTCTATGACTTGCAGCAGTGGCACTTGTGGGCACCTCAAAGTTGGCCTGAGTTACCTGGAAACTTGCCATTCTAGGGTAAGACTCAGCATATCTCAAGCAGAGCATTGCTCAATGGCTCCCTAAAAAGTTTTCCAAGAAATCCATGGGATAAATATGTTCCCCACAGTCTATGTCAGCCATATCAGTGAGGAACGCAGACAGGGGCACAGATGTCATCAGGCATGTGCCCCTAGAAGCCATCTTCTTGACTCCCAGCCCTGGGCTCCCCCTGTCATATAATGCATCCTCCATCTCAGTCCTATAGTTCAGTTCTGGTTTTCAGATGCAAAATAATAACTGATGCCATGCAATGATCATCTACAGAGCAGGTACAACAAGCCATACAGAAAGCTCACGTTGAAAGAGGAAACAATCTCCTCCCAGAATTAGGAGGCCTGCACTGGCATTGCAAATGCTCCCTTACCCCTAACCTGATTATTTTGCTAGTCACACAGGGACACCTGTTTGCTTGACACAGTTTCCTCGCTATTCAGCTCGCCTGGTGCCTGTGGGGTTGGCTTTGGCATGCACATAAGGTGCAGCAGACCTGTTTTTCCTGTGTTCTCAGAAGCCCTGGGGAGAGAGCTCTAACCCGGTGCCATCCCTGGGTGCACTCCCTGGCTTCACTCGGCCTGTGGTTGCTCTCAGAAAAGCCACCAATCGCACAGCACCGTCAAGCTTCAGACCCGGTCAAGGACACAAGCCGGGGCATGGGGAAATATCACTGGGCCCCTGCCAGGACTCAGGGTTTTTCAGTTAACTTGTAGGAGTGCCAAATAACACTTGCAAAGACCAGTCAGGATGTCAAACCAGGTCCTTGCTATGCCTAATATATTTTTAACTGCAACGTGAACTGTCATGGGGCTCATTTATATATGACTTTGAGAGAGCAATTCAGCTCTGCCATAGAAGTCCATCTTTGTATAAGACCTCATCCTGAAGATCATGTTCCTCTCCCTCCACATGAGCAGAGCAGTACTATAAAAACAGGCAATTACTGTGCAAAGCAGTATGCTTTGAGCCAGAACGAGAAAGCACTCAGGCCTGTTTTACCTGTCATTACCTCAATAGGAATCATTTTAGTTCTTATTTGGGGGGCCAAGAAGGGAGAAAAACGGAGACAGAAAAGGAATTACCTCTCAGTAACTCATCTCCCCGATGTAGCTGGAGGTGCTTGGTTGTCCATCAGAAAATGAAAGAAAAAAAAACAGTCTAAAGAAATAAACTCTTTATCATTTTGGTCACTAATATGTCCAATTGCACATTTTGATAAATAGAAATGAAAGAACAAGGCCAGTTCCAAGATGGATGGAAAGCCTGGACATAAACTGTTTTATACAGCCTGGCTTAGGAATCTTTGAAGGAGTCCCAGGAAGAGATTGATACTAACAGCCCCTCTGTGAGTGATTAGTAGCAAATCCTGCCACCTCCCTTGAAGGCCAACACCGCAGAGATGGATCAAGGACCAGATATTCCACTTTGGATGATACAATTATCCTGGTTAGAGAAGTATATAAATATAGGATAGCATGCAAAGGAAGCAGTTCTGCAGACAGATTAAGTGATAACTGCAGGGCAAAAAATGTCAGCCAGCTATGAGGTAGCCAGTAGATGCCAAACGGACTTCATTAGTTTTCCTGCTGTAACTCTACTACTGCTCAAGTTCCTTGTCTGCAAGCACTGGCACAGACATTAGCTGATTCTGCATGTCCTCCTCAATATATATTTTCAGCACTGAGCAGTGGCAGCTAGCAGTCCTCAGGATCTCTAAATAACTACTTACATCTTCACTTTTTCTCAAAGGACCATTCATCTTCCATGTCTTCTTTCTGGGCATTGCTGTTGTTTCTCTCCCACAACCTTGCTTTTTTGCTCTCTTCCCTATTGTAGCTATCTCATTCTGGAGACCTCTCGCCTTAAACAAGCAACAGCCTCTGCTGAGGCTCATATTAGTTTACAGCAAGCAGTATTTATCTGTAGAGATAGTGTACACATTGTATGTTAAATACATACATACATTATAAAGCTGTTGATAACAATAAAGTCAAAACTCAAGCACATTTGGGGTTAAATTTGTGGCTAGTGTTATGTGAATAAGAAGAAAGGGCACCAAATGTTTGGGGGTTGTTTTTCTGTTTGTTTGTTTTTGCTTACTGTTTCCTCTACAAAGAAGCCACAGCATCTACTTGTCTAATCTGTTTGTGCTTGGAAAGGCAGTTTCCCACCAATTTCGGTCTTCTCAAAGAGAGCAAAGAGAAGCGTGGAGCCATCAGCTCCAGCTGATCCAGGCAACAGAAGTGAAGCACAACTAGAAGAGACTATTAGTTGATTTCACTTTAGATACCTGAATTGTGAGCCATACATGTAAGATAAGGGCGATGTCTGTAGACCCAGCACCAGAAGTGCCAGTCCATTTACTGTGTGGAAAACTGAAGTTGCAAAGCATTGGCAGTCAAATGTTGGCACAGAGTGTCTTTCACCTAATGAATCCTGTTAGACTAGGTTGCACAATATGTGGAACTAACTGGCTGGGTATGAACACATCCTGAGTGGACTGCTGTAACAACAGCTATTGGCTTAAGGCTACGTACGAGCTTCCAGTGTTTGTCTAGACAACATCATTGGTTAATATCTCAGTCCATTTTTAGTTGGAAAATAGCTTGTGTATTTGCAAAATAATATTTGTTCCAGATGCTTTAGATGTTTTTTTAAATTAGCAATACAGTAAAAAGCATACAGATAGGTTTGGATCTTATCATTCCTGTATATATATATGCTCTGAAAGGCTGTATGTCTGCCGTCCACACTTAAGCTTGGAGGAGAACTTGGCTCTAATTTAGACCAGAGCTCTTTAGGGTATAGCTCTGTTGTAACTAGTTCTGCTAACTTTATACTCAGCCTTGCAATTCATTATTCCTAAAGGCTTGTTAAGAAGACTGAGGATTACTGAGAAATCTCAGCTTTCATTAAACAAAAGACAAGAGTTTCTAGACACACCGCTGAAAAGCCTAAAATATGTGAACCACCAATAAATTAAAAAAAAAGAAAAAACTCAGCATGACTACTTTTTAAAATCGTGTGTTTTTAAAAAACGTAACTTGGTAGGTGATGGGGATGAGTTTTGAATTCTTGGTTTGGCAGTGATGAATTCTGCATTCTTTTTCTTTGCCCAACACTAAGTATATATTCAGACATAGTAATAAGCCACAAAATAGTCATGGCAGAATTTACAAACACATCATAGTAACCCCTCTCCTTAATGATGTTCTCCAAACTTGAAAGACTTGAAAGGCAGATGTTACTAAGAGGAAGCTTATGTAATGATCTACAATGGAGTGAGAAGGTGAAAGTACAGCTCTATGATGTATATAGAAGGTAAGTTTATGACAAATGTTTTCCTAAAGCAGATGAATGAATGGGTGGTCTCAGGTCAGGGTTTATCTCAGAAAAATTGTCATCTCCCTTCTCCGTCTTAGATGAAGCATGCCAGACTAAATAACAGCTGTGAGACACTCAGTTATCTGCTGCCCTTCAGAGAGGTCCTCCCAAGTGACGTCTGGAGTACTATTTTTCACAGCTGTTATTAGATCTTGCCCTGCTATCATACTTCTTCTGGATTCATGTAGTGTAGCAGTTTTTAGCATGTTCAAGCCAACTGAGCTTTTGATGACTAAATTATTTTTTGGAAGACAAGAATGTACCGTGGACTGAGAGGTCTCCTTAGGACTTTTTTTCCTTCTTTAGAAATTCATTCCTGGCCAAAGAATGAGATCCTAGGATCTGCATATTAACGATGTTGATTCACATTCAGCTCTTGTGACTAGTCTTTTGTCTATAATTGAACTATTTGGGGGAAAAGTTGGATCTAACCTGCATGTTCCAATTTTTACTCCTCTCTAACTTGGTTGTTTTAACCATTAACTTTTTTTTTTTTTCTTTTTTTTTTAAGAAGAAACCCTCTTCTTCCCCAAAATCTTTTTAAAAATCCAAATGACAGAAGCTTATAAAATATTTAAAGTGCCATTAATGCAATTAGAAGTCAAGAATCTTCTGCATTAGTCCAATGTTGTGCTGCTGAAAGCCTGTAAATGCTGGTGGATTTCATTCAGTGGAAAGCTGAAATTGTATAGTGATGAATCAGGCCCAGTGGTTTGGTTCATTTGCAAATATGAAATCCTTAGGAGTTATTGTGCAAGTTCCTGCTGTGTTTATGGGAAAAAATATTTTCCATACACTATTCAACCTAGTATCCCTGCAATAAATAAAAAGTGGTTTCTTCTAACAAAACCTCTGAAATGCTGAGTATCTGGACAAGCAGCAATGTCTGAATAATGCCACTGGCTATTTATGCTTTCCTAGTCATGCACATCTTCTCCTTGATGTGCAAAAAGTAAGTGCCAATATTTTGCTAGAGAAGGAATACATAGAACACTGCAGTTTTCTCTGGGCCACTCATATATCTATAAATAGGAAAGCCCAGGAAACTGCTGCTGTCCCTGAATGTCCCATCCATCCACTTCCTCAGATCTTTTCAGTAAAAGATTTCAAACATTTCCCCTTTCCTTACCTGTCTGTCATGAGCCAGTGCTTTTCACTATTACCTTCTGCTCTCTTCTGCTTGGCCCCTTTCTCTGCCTGTTCCCTTTCCCCATTTGCATCACCTCCCTCCTGCTCTGGTTATTTTATATTTTTTCTTTTTATTTCAGTCACTTCTCTCCCATCAAGCCGAATGCAAATCCCACATCCCTCCACCATGCCCTCCCCTCTTCCTGCCCTCACCAGCCCTGGTTTCTCTCTAACCTTACGCTCCTCATCTCTTATGGGTGTTCCCCTTGACACCTTCCCTATCCATGCCTATTGTTCTCTTCTGCTGATTAGTGAGAGCCAAATTTACTTCTAGAAGCATCTGGCACCTTCAAACCCATCATGACTTGCTGTCTTCAGCCACAGACTTTGGCAAACACCTGGATCCACTTCACAGTCTTTCTGCTGCTCTTTTCTCCTTTTCCCATGCTTCACAAAATGCAAAAATCAGATCCTCTTTTCTTCCTGCTTGCCCAAATCTATTCATCTCTGTTTCCTGATATCTGACTCTTCCCAATGTTTCTGTCGTTTTTGACTACCCAGGTTTTCTTCTTTGATTTGCATTTGCTGAAAAATATGAACTTTTATATTTCCTTCATGCTAACCTTTGAACTAGGACAAAGTTCCCTATAAACAACCACAAGTATCTATTTCTTCAGATCCTACTTTAACTCTTATACTACAAGAAACTTTGTATTACAAGTATTTAGCAACATCTTTTCAACTCAGAAAAATATAAGGTATAATTTACTGGATACATGAAGAATTACTTTTGAAGGATTATACTGTATTATATTTTGGCTATTTAATATTGATTTACCTTTTCCTCAGTACTAGTCTGGCCTCCCGAAAGCACAGAAATGAGAGGAATTTTAACAAGCTCTTTGTTCAAGCCCATAGGTGGTAGTGAGCAATCAAGAAAACTCCTGAAGCCCAGACACGGGCTGTTCTTTTTCCATCATGAGGACTTCTTTAGACAGAGAATTCAGAGTGAATTAGCAAGGTAGTTTTAAATGAAATAGCTAGCATACTGGGAGGTATTTAATTGTCATAGCATGAAGCTCTCCTCAGTTTAATTTAACATGAGGACAAGCAACCTACAGTGTTGACATAACCTTAGCAGCATTCTGTGAATGAAAAAAAAGAATACTTCCTTGATGCAAACTAATCTAGGAATCCTTCATTGTCTATTACAAGAAAAAAAAAAGTGTAATGAAATATAAATGCAACTTCAGCTGCCCGAGATTTAAATAGATAATGGTCATATGAGTGTTACAGAGCCTCAGGCAGACTTCCACAACATTTGGTAATCAGCAGGAGAGAGAGCAGAGCAGAAATTGATTTTTTTCCAGAGACACTTATATTGTTCCTCTGGGTTTTATTCTAGAAAACTACCTGATGCTAACAAAAGCTCTTTATACATTCCTCTGGTTGCCCAAATTGCTTTCTCTCCACCATTTCTGTTTAAAAAAAAAAAACAAAAAAACAAAAAACAGGGAGGAATCAGGGATGAGAGTAGGGGTGTACACCTGAAGATAGGATAGAGGGAAACTACTCTGACCTTCAGGTTTCAGTGCCAAGCAATAGATTCCTTGCATTCAAAACTCGCTGCACAGAGTTCTATAAATATAGCACGTCGCAGGTCCCACAGGTGCTGGGCACTTCTTCACATCCCACAGAGAGAGACACCCAAAATGCTACCACATAGGCAGGTGCATTTGGACACAAGCGTTCAAAATGAAGAGCTTTTGGCCCTTTATCCCGGATTTCCAGGCCGCTCAGCTCAGGTAGTAACTCTGACAAAGAAACTGAAAATAGCAGCCAAGTTAAAATTGCACAGGTATTGATCACCTGTCAGGGACACGCATAGTCCTGGACATGTCAGATTCATTTTAAATATGTTACGTAAAATACAACAACAACAACAAAAGAAATTTCAGACAGGCCTAGATATGAGGAAAACTTTGTGGCCGATGGTAAATCTTTAGCAAAGGTGATTTAACCAGAATGACAGAGCTTTGGTCCACCCTACAAAGGTCTGGAACCCGCTCTGTTATGGAATGTGTTGAAAGCAGTTATTTACAGGGTCCCACACACACTTTATTACTGTGTAGATCAGAAGTCTTATAGGGGCTAAGAGTCATTTGATAATTTAATAACATGTTTTGAGAGGGCACTTTTGCAAAAAAATGAGTTGAGTAAACAAGGCATGGGCTTTTTCAAAACAAAGCAAGAAGGAACTTTAATTCCCTAGAGGACCTTTGCTTGTTACACATGCTCACCCAATGTTTCTCCTTCCTCGCAGTTCTCTCTCCCCCTTATTACAAGCCCAGGTCTCACGAGTTTCATATCAGGTTTCAGCTGTGTCTGAAAACTCAGGCTGCCTGACAGCTCCTCTCCCTCCCGGTTCTGCTGATGCCATGGAATATGGACATGCAATCAGATATGCCATCTCAACTATGAATATTTAGTGCCATTATAGTGCAGGGAATGCCACCTGCCAGCACAGGGCAACATGGGAAGGAAAGGCCTTGCCAGGAACTAAACCTTAATGAGCCTAAAATGTATTGAGGAGATTGGCAAACACAAACCCAGGCACAGAATAAGCAGTTGCAGAAACTTTCCAACGCGAAAAGTTTACAAGGCAATTATTTACATTGTATGGATGGTTTTAATTACAGGACAGTTTAGACCAGTTACTTAAGCTTTCCCAAGGAGTAATTAGTCACCCTGTGATTTTGCATATTTTCCATTGCTGTTTTGAGGCAAATCAGCCGTACTTATCAGAAGATTGACCTGGCAACCTCCATTCCTGGCAGATTATAGTTTGACTTTCACCATGACGGTCGCTAATCGACTCATAAATGTTTCCACTCCTTAGTGCTCTAACAAGAAAATTTTATGGAGATCACAGGACTATCCTCCTCATTTTAACTGTAAGAAATTTCAAGCAGTGATGGCAAAAACAGACCATTTGTTACAGCCACTACTTATAACAGCTGCTGTACATTTCAACACACTAAAAATATATTTATATTCTAGACTCTGTCACTGTAATAAAAGGTCTTTTTCATCTTGCTCATAGTCATAAGTACAGTAATTATGTATATATCTTACTTACACAGGGCACTCAGACTGCACTTTTAGTTATGCAATAATTTACTAAACTGAATGGAAGTAGATTCATTCCCACAACAATTTCTCCACAATAAATGAGATTCCCAAAGACATATGGCATAGTATATTTCAAATAATTCATTTTTCAGTATTTCATTAGTTGTGTTTCTTTGGCTGCTCACAGGAGTCATAGGAGTCATATTCGCTAGCAGTTATTCTAAATTTCTTTTTCTTTAACAATCATAGCAACTATATGACTAGAATAATGTCAAACACAATTAACACTTAAGATTTTATTTATGATTTATTCTTACATATTTCACAATAGAAAATAAACTAGATTTTGTTTCAAGTGAGTTTCTGAATAGCTGCACTTTTAAAAATTTCTTATATTCATTCACATTACTCTCATTTCCTACTAATTCTAATTTCAGTTATTCAAGCAATAATTCCTTACACTGAGAAAGGTGATAATGGGCATTAATCACATTAAATTTAAATTTTGATTGTTAAATAGTAAATTACCTTATTTTAAAAGAACTAAAATGGCATAGAACTGGCACTTTAGCAGAGTAAAAAGCTACTGCTATGACTACTGACATTATTGGAATGTCATCTAGCCTAGACACATTATCCCTGAGACTATATGCACTTGCATTATAAACTGAAATTCAAACAAGAGCAAGTAGAACATCTTGGATCTTTAAAGTTATGTATGATAACGTTGATGGTGAAATCTTTGAATACTGAGAATAAGCAAGTCATATAAGCTTTTATATATAAGGAAAGGAGTCATTAAGGAATGACAGACAGTTTCAGATGCCTTATGAAATGAGTCAGAATTTGATATCATATAATAACTCATAATATGTATACATGAATATACATTCATATAAACATAAAATGAATAAATATTGCATGGTAAATTTAGGCAGAGTAATTTCCATTGTTTTAGCATGGAAACAAAATTACACACATGTAAATTCATTTAGACATGCAGTCATTCCTTGTTTTACGAACTACTATTCATACTTAATTTATATCTGGGAAAAAACATCCCTTCGGAAGTAAGAACTAGCAGATTTCAGAGGTCAACACAGAAATCAATGACTGCAAAAGAACGTTTTTTGGGAGTCAGAGAAGGCAACTCGGTGGTAGAACCAATTCTGATTCATACACATGCAATGCTATAGCAGAACAACTTTCATTGCAGCAATAGCCTGATACCAACGACTAGATGTTTACATGAACATTCTAGTTGTTAAAGTCCATTTCCTTAGATTTTCATGCACAAAGTTTCCAAAAGGGAGAACGATATTTTACTGTGAATGACCCTGCCAGTGTCCTTTCATGAATCATTAAGAGTCAGTTAAAATGTACTCATATTGAAAAGGTAAAAATAATAAATTAGTAATAGGGACCTACACACTAAAGTGCTTTGCATGTCATATTTACTATTCTTGTTATTTAAGAAAGATACTTCACAGCATATGGCAAAAAATATTTTCTCCTCTTTAAAATAAAGTGTATTAATGTCTGCTTTATTTCAATGCACTTGATACAATATAAGGTTTTACAGAAGGCCTCAGGAGTGCCCAGAGCTCTAGGAGATTCTGTATTTTGCTATGAGCAGCAGAGTGTCCGTGGCTTCATTGCAAGTTTGGTCTTTGCTCAAAAGCCAGGCTGGCTTCTGCTACCACTCATGGAAAAAATTGTAGTTCACTGGATAGAAACTGCTTTCAGGGGTAGAAAAGTGAGGGAATGGGGTCCTCTTGGACAGCAGTTACTGTTCCTGACCTGAGGTCAGCCACTGATAGTGTCACGATCAGGAGATCCACTCTCCAGGTCTTTCATCTTCTACATTTCCTTGCGATAAGACTGTAAATTCATTGTCTTTTGTTCTGCTTGTACAGCACCAAATGTAGTGGATGTCCAGGTTTGTAAATGGGCTTCCTAAGTGCAACAACTATAATAGCTACATAGGTAATGGTCTTCACATCCGAATAAAAGCCTACTTGCAGATGTGTTAACAAGAGAGGAAAAATAAACAGCAGGTCATACTGAACTAAGAAGTAATTCAATTTTCATACACAATGTTGTGAATAGTTTTTCCACAATTCAAAAAGCTCCACCTATAAATAAAATTGGATCTTATGACAGTTAAATGGCACATGCTTGCAATTCCTTTTCTCTAGTGGAAGAATACAATGGGAATGTCTCCATTTGCACAATACAGAAGTCTGTTGATATTTAATTCAACCCAAAATCAACTCTTCCAGAAAATGCTCAATACTGGTTAGTAATACGGTGAAAAAAAAAAGAAAGGGAAAAAATCATATGCAATAAGTACAGCTAATCTGCAAAACTTCCATTAAGATGCCTTTTTACTGGCAAAGCTAGCTCTACAAGTAGGGAAGCGAGTATTTAGCTCTGTTGATTAATCCATACCAACTAACACCTTGAAGCATAATAAAACTCCAAGCTACATAGCACAATATATTTAAGAAAGCAGTTCGACTGAACAAGATATGAAGTATTATTCCCTTTGGCAGTATTAAGTGAATTAAAAGAGAAATTTTCTTTGGTCCCTTATTTAAATCATGAAATTGCATGAACAAAAATAGAATAATAATAAAACTGTACATAAGCCAGCAGTTGCAAAAGACATTTTCAAATCTTTTCAATAAAGTCAAATTGTTCCTCCTCATCCCTGTTTTCTATTCCATTGCACCTAGACCAGAACTACATCAAGAAAAAATAGAAATAGATCTCTTGAAAGAAATTGTTTTACTGAAGTTGTCAGGAGAACACTGGGCAAGATTTCAAAGGTAGGTATCATTTGATGATTACATAATATTGATTCTTTTCATTGTTTCTGTTGATCTTTAAACTGTCAGTATGGAGTCAATGTAACTTGATTCCTTCAAACAGAAAATGACACAATGACTTCATGATGAAAATTGTTGTGCTGATTAGGAAAGCAGTTTTGCATCACAAAAGCAAATATGTGGCCACATCTTCATGCAGGTACAGAATGTGGTGTGCATACTTTTCCTTTTAGTTTTCATGGTGACAACACTCAACTTTTGCTTGCTCTAGAGGTGGGTTTTTTTGTATGATGTTGACACAAGAACTGTATGATGAATGGATTTTTGGAAATGGCACCGAAACTTGACTGGTTTCGTCTGGATTTGTGCCACTCAGGTGACTGACTTTTTACAAGAATTTTATTCATTTCTGTTTTTTCACTAGCATATGAACTTATGCTAGTGATTCCACCTAGCGATTGCACAAGATTCTCCTGAAGTAACAATTTGGCTGACAATGACGTAAAAGAGTATGGCATTACCGACACGGGGGAAGCACAGATTCAACTCAGTTCCTTTCACTGCCAGCACATCATCTTTAACCTTCAATGACCTGTTGAAGAAAGGCACTACTGAGTGCATTTCACTTTGCACCAAAGGCATTTGAAGAGTCTGCCCAAATGCGTGGATAGTATCAATATTATGTGGAATGCCATGTTGTGGTAGGAACTACAGCGGCTGATGATGTGTTGTCTTAAAGCTCTTATCTTCACTGTTTTTAAAAATCTTTACTACTGCCTGAAATTGCGGGCTTTAATTGTGATCATCATGGTGCTCCATCCTCTTTTTTGGTATTTCTTTTGGTATTTCTGTTATTTAGTATTCCAGCTATGATGGACTCCAGTTTCTTTCTTATCTCCTATTGTAAACTAAATTTGCAGGAACTTAATTATCTTTGAGGCCCATGTGCACCTCGATCAAGACAGCTTGCAATCAGACAGTGGTCCCAAGAAATGTTGATGGGGACTAGGGTATATGCACACATAAACATTCTCTGATAAACCAAGCTAAGAGTGAAAAGCCTTTAAAGGTCCAGGCAGCTCACAATGGATTTTTTTTCCCCATGTTTCTGAAAATTTTGCTGTTGGGGTTTTTTGTTTTGTTTTCTTTCTCCTTTTCTTAATGAACTATCTGACTAGCCTCGTTCTCTGCTGTGTTGAAACGTTGTCATAATTTTAAAATAAAACTTTTAATTTTTCTTTTGAGAGATACTTCACCATTTAAAAACATCTTTTTTCCAAAACCAAAGGATGAAATTCTTGAAAAATGTTACTCTGAACACATTTTGATTATTTTGTTGCAAACAAGTCCTTCAGCTTCAACTGATTCATTCAAACACAAACTGCTTGTTTACTTGAAACTCTTTACTGATTCATATCCAACTTCACAAATAGCTTCCATCCTCCCCGAGTGCACTTTTGGACAAAGTAATTCCATGCAGCTCTGTTGGCCTCCCTCATTTCCATGTATTTAATCTCAAAGGCAAAGTAGTCTAGGCTAGAACTTAGCAGTTATATACAGGAAAGGACCAAAAGTGTATAGATATGTGGAGGAGGGGAAGGATCTTCAACTGCTGTCATCTTAAATTCATTCAGACTGAAAACTTCGAACTGGGATTTTCATGAGTGGACAACGAATGATTTATACCAGAATTAAGGCAGACTTTCCTGCTCGTTTTTATCATAGTGGTATTCTGTCCAGAATCGCCCGGAATTGGAAAATTCCATCATGCTTCACTCCTGAGAGTGACTGTGGAGGCTTCAACTTCTCCCTCAGGGTCCCCTGCTGCAGCCTGGGAAACTCTTCATTCCCAGCGAGACGTCGGCAGCTCCTCGCCACTTCCTTGACCCTACACAACAGATGCGGCCGGACACAGAGAAGTCTCAGCCTTGCGAGTAGTGGGAAAGTGCTGGGGAGGTGATGCAGGTGCCCTCTGAGTACATCCTCATGCTCGTACAGCCTGTGCTGCTTCAGTCTAGCACGCAACACATGGTGCTATGTGGGGGCCCCATGGTCACTTCAGAAAATGCCTCCTCTGGAATTTACCTTGTAAGTAGAAAAGTGGTCACAAAGGAAGCAGGAGACAACACTGTTTGTCCTCTCTTCTAGTGAGGTATACAATACTAGGTCACTGTTGGGCAGAAGGCCACACTTGCATGGATAGTTTAAACAACCTCTCCAAGAGCCACTAGAATACAGAAGTCAGCTGAGGCATTAAAATCTTCTCCATGTGACCTTTGTTTGGCAAACATTCTTTTAATTCAATTATAAATTGCAGGCTGGGACCAGGAAACAAGCAAACCAAAAAAAAAAAAAAAAAAAAGAAGTAGAGAGAGAGAAAAAAAGAAAACAAACACCAACCTATTTAGCAAAGAGCCAAGTCTGGTCTTTATATAACAACTTACTTTCAGAAAACACTTGAAAACAAGGGATGGGCAAATCAAAACCCACAGAAACTGGGCAAATTAAAATCCACAGAAATACAGAAGCATGTGCTCTTGTGTCTTTTTAACTGTAATACATAATTTCTGAACAAATATTGCTGCAAACTAGACTTTTCCATGAATTCTTGAGTAGTACCAACAGGTCATTGGCTGAATAAATTCCTGTAAAGCATCAATAGGTAATTAGCTGACAATTAATATTCATAGTTATGAGATGAATTTCTAATCCTTGAAAAAAGTGTTTCTATTGCTTTTCTACTGCCCTGTAAACAAAGAGTGAAAGCAATTTAGAGAAAGTGCAATGCACTCATTAACTAACAGGATTAGAAACCCAAAGATACAGACTCACTTGAACAATGCATTCTTGACATTTGTGTTGATAAGCCTTGCCAACTAAAGAGAAACAACCTTGGTTTCATAACCTAGCAGTAGATTAGGAAAAATAATGGGTTCTCTAGAAAATTTAGGAGAAAATTTCCATTTATGATTACTAAAGGCTAGAGTATTTGGGAACAGAGAGTAGAACTAGTTGAAAATTTTCATGTGGAAAACTATTCTGTTAGAATATGGCGACTCAGTGAAATGAAAGCATTTCACAGGAATGTAAATAGCTATTGATCACTTCAAAATATTTACAAAGATAAGTGCAAAACGCTTGATGGACTTCTGTAGGAATAAGGTGTCAAAATGAAGTGTTCTGACTGCATTTTTATGAGGACTTTTTGATATTTCCTGGGACATTGTGAAACAGAATTTTGACAAATTACAAATAAAAAGAAATTTTGACATGTTTAGTTTTCAGATGTTCCATTTTCCATTGCAAGCCATTCTTATCAGAAGAAAGATGATCAAGCTTGTTAGAAGTCACTACAACCCCAACTTATTAGAGACTCCAGAAAAAAAATGTTCTCAGAGATGGCATAGCACTGTCATAGTCTATAGTTAAAGAGAGAGGTTCAAAATATCAGAATTAAATAGGGTTAAATATGTAGAGGAATCTCTTAGTCTACCCTTAAAAGAAGACTCAAAGTTATACAGACAAGCACCTAATTAAAAATAGAATGAAATTAAAAGCACTGTGCAGTTTACATAACAGAAACAAAACAGATCACCTGAGTGTGCACCCAGTTTGTAAGTGCCACAACTAAGTAGTATCACTGAAAATAACCAGTCCTCAAACTATGCTACAATTACCACTAATTTAACGTGGCTTTCTTTATTTGTACTGTTCCAGGTCATGAAAATTTCTGGATCAAATGACAATGGGACAGTTTGCCCAAGTTTATATGCAGGATATACAGATACAGACAAGGAATTTGATCTGAAGTTGTGGATTGCTGCACATCACCACACCAATGCACAAATACTGCTTGGGTAACTGCATGTAATATTCAAATGCATGCTACTGGATAGCTACCTTAAAAAAATCCATCTCATTTTTTTTCTGTGGTAAGCATTCTATCATTTAATTCTACTATTTAATTAAGTGAAGAAAACCAGCACTACTGCTACATGTCATGGCTGCTCCCATTTCTCAGCCTTTCCCTTAGGGGATCAATTCTGCTGTATCTAAGGCTAAAACCTGAGACAATTCCCTGTTCTGTTTGCAGCAGAGACAGCGGCACAGTGACAAGACTTCCAATGAGCTTTAAGTTAAACTGTTTTAACCTGCAAAACAGCTGTGACATAGCCATAGGAGCAACTCTTCAGACAGGGTACGCTCTCTGCTAAGCAGAGAAGCCCTGCATCTGTAGCCAGAGAGGGTGTCTCTATACAGCAGTGCGGCAGAGTTTACTGTGTCACAGAGACTTTAAGAAGTTCAGAAATAGCAATACAGGATGAAAACTACAGGTCTGACAGGTTGTAACTCTCTTCAGACATTATTTATTTCAAAATAACCCACACTCTTTGAAAATAAGCTATTTTTTAAGCAATGCAAAAATGGCTTAATCCATTTCCAGTGTATCATCTGGCGTGGGCATCTGCTTAAACAGGTAAATTCAATATCAGTGTGTGCAGGAGGACCTTTCAGGGGCATATAGGTTGTATACATATTTCCAGGTAATTCTGTGCAATAGCAGCTAACCAATAAACCAAAGCGTGAGCCGTCTATGGCCTGAGCCATTTGGGGCTGCTACTTCTTTCTTCTGTGCTGTGCTACATGATCACATCTGTAGTACATGAGTGAACTTATTTAGAGGTATCCTTTTCGTCCCCTGACAGATTTTGGCCCTGTGTTTCCCCATTAAATCATTCTCTGCTCTAGAGCTCACTGAAATCAACAGCATGACCCCAGGACTTAACTCAGCCCTTCATGTTTCAGCAGTTATAATCAACCAATTGTTCTTCTTTAATGAAGTTCCTAGAAAAGGAGATTTGAAAAAGAGGGTTAAGACTCAGTCTATAAAATGTAACTATGTAACTAATCCGTCTGGGAAAATTTATAATTCATTTTGCACATTTTTAAGGCTGTCTCCGACCCTAATATCAGAACAGCATGCAAAGTCTGGAAGTATGTAATTACTTTGCTTATGAAAAAATAGACAATTTTGTATATCAATCTTTTTGCATGCTACATATATAGGAATATATAGGAATGTACAGTGTATTTTGTGTGTGTATGAAAATATGCATGCATATATGGCATTGTATATATATAGTAAAAAAAAGTATATTGCTTAATAATAAAGCAGTTATAATTATTGCCAAATCCCGGTTTTAAGAATTTCAAAACCTAGTAGTAGGAGCTTTGGCTGACCTTTTCACTAAGAGTATGAGGTCAAATGGCTATCAGTGAGTTCTGTGTCACCAATATGCAGAATTTTCTTTTCAACTAAAATTAAATGTACTGCAGCTGAAGTTCTGCCTTCTCATTCTACCTTTAGTTACTTCAGTTTTACATTATTAGGCCCAGCTATCTTCTGCAATATTACTTGCGGTCTCTATCAATATCAAAGGAGCCTTCACTGATTCAAATATAAAATATTACTAACCTGTGAGAGAATTTATATAGCAGCTGCAAGAAAATTTATACAGCAACCAAGACCTGCCTCTGACAAAGGATACAAGTTATGCCCATGCATATGTCTGTGCCATACCAACACATCCTTTAGGTTCGGCAGTATCTAATAATTAGTTGTCCACCCTTCAAGAGAGAGTTCAGTGTTAGATTTCCAAACTCCCTAGACAGTAAAAAGGGACAAATGACTTCTTCAAAATGGCATGTAAAACAGCAAACTGAGAAGAAGCTTTTCCTAACACCGGTTTGCTCAATGAATTGCTACTTAGCGTGAGCTGATGGAAAGAGCCAGAAAGCAAACCACTTCTTAAAATCCATCTCTGCAGGTCCCTCACTTGCTGGGAAAAGGTGTTGATACTGAACCAGTGCGGTTAAGAGCCCTCCTTCAGAGATATTTTTTGAAGAAAGAGTTAGCCACAGCTATCTTAGGAAGGTGTTCATCATCTGTTTGTGTGCAAAGTATATTCTGAGAATATTTGTCAGGATGAATCACCTTCTCCAGAGGATGTGGTGGGAAAACGCATGGGATGGGATTTATCTGAGCAAGTAGACCACAATGTAGAGTTGGGATTCAGTTGTCTGGTAGGTGTATAATGCTGTTATGTACTCCTTGGCTTTCAGCTTCCATACTAGGTTTGAAATTATTTCCCATAGGTGATAGCCAACCTCTCCCTACAGATGTTTTGGATATTCTATCCCTTTGCTTCTGTGTTTCAGTCAGGCTTAAGTCACTTTAAGCCACTTAAGGCACTGCCACTTTTCATGGAACCCGCAGGAATGGAATTATTTTTGAGAGTTCAGCCATCTTCCAAATAAAATGGGAATTTTTTCCAAGGGTTCAAAAGCTATCATGAGAAGGCAGACAGTGAGTCTCACAAACTTATTCCCTTCGACAACAAGACTGTCATGGAATTTAGGTACTTTCAAGATTTGGTAGGAGGTGAGCAGGAGTTTTCAGCTTTACCTAAGTATTTTCTTAATATGAACTAGAAGACTGCAGAAGTCCCTTGGATGACATTCGTAGGCTTATCCATTACAATAACATGTGGGTTCACAACGCAGAATCTGTCTGATCCACTGGGGAACAGCAAACAAGCTTCCATGTGTTGCAGAAGGACATGGTCATATAAATTAGTGTCACCATGTAAATTTCATTTAGTCTCATCTAAATGCTCAATTTGGAGACCTGGATCCAGAAGGAGAGATTATGAAACACTACGAGTGCAGGGAGAAGGACAGGAGGCCTCATTTAACAACAGCCCCTTTCCCTCATATTCACTTGGAGTGAAGAGAAGAATGTCAGCTGAGGATGGGCTTATGCTTTTCTTCATAAACTTGGTTCTCGGAGTGGAACAGTTTTGTATTTTGGTATTTACCAAAGTCGAATATCACACATAAGTGATACTCTATTCCCCTGCTTTGTCACTCTCCTCTGTTCTCAACTGTTTCCAAACTTCTTGGGCTTGACAGAACATTGTGATGAGTTTCAAGGCGCTTCTGCCACAGATTATTATATAGTAGTAAACGTAGCATAGGAAGACAATTTCTTCAGAATATGAATTCAAATCTGAGAAAGAAGGCACTGACTTGCTCTTTGTTTCAGTTGCTGTTATCTATTATTTCAGTGTAATTCACTGTGCAATAGGAGAGGCCAAGCTGATAAGTTATGTTTCATACAGCAGAAATGGTCCCTGTGCAATTTCCTATTCTTCTTTGCTCGGGATGAGTTGCACATGAAATCATTCATGTTGAAAAATGACCACAATTTTCAGTCATTTTACAAATGACTGTTTCAGTCACCCGGTTAGTGGGATGAGTAAAAGAAAGAGGCTGTCAGCGAACTGACTGGTCTTCTAGAACTGCATTCCACTGGTTTTCACTTAGTCATTTTATAAAATGTCTAAAAATTTCGAGCAGCTCTAGAAACAACTGGCTCCCTCCTCCCACCATATTGAGAAGCTTGGAGCTATTACATGTTTCTTGTGAGAGCTGGCTCTCAATGCGGAAGAGCTGCTCTGACACGAGCGCTGGCGCTCCTTGATCAGGCAGGGCTGAGTGCGGGCTCTGTGTGACTCTTCTCCACAATCTTCCTGGAGGAGAGCAGAGCTGTGCAAAATGTCACTATACACTTGGCACACAAAAACGTAAAACAAACAGATGCAAGCACATTCAGAAAGGAAAGCAGAGCGTGACAGACAATGTCACAGTAGTCTCAACAGTGAAAATAAGCATTGGCTCCTCTTCAAGTGCCTGTCAACATGCACGTTTACATCACTAGTATTTGGCTTGCAGAGCACATTTTCATTTTGCTGTACCTGTGCGTTGCACATGTGCTCCCTTCCCACGCGTGCTGTGCAAACACATCTCAGTTTCTCTCTCAGCTTGAGAAAAAGGTCCCTTTGCCTCCCTCTTTTTTGGCTTTCACTCTGATTTCCTCCTACTGGCACTTTTATTTTTACCTTCCCTTCTCTGCTTTTTAGTTATTTCTTTCAGCTTATTATCAAGTTAAAAACAAAAATTGTTTCCTTGCCGACAACTGCCTGTATGTGAGGCTGTTTTCATGCTATGTGACACTTAAATTAAATAAGACCTTGACCCTCCCCTCAGCCACAGTCCTCCCCTTTCTCATGTGTTTCCCCTCGTGCTGCCAGGCAAAGAGGGTCTGATTTGTTTTTACTTTTTAAATTTCCATCGGATTTAAATTACTAGCACATCTTTCTCTGACCAGTCATATACTTTCACTAAACTATTTTACACTCTCTCTCTTACCCCATACCCATAGGCATCCAGCCTCACTGTGCACTGTCATTCATGCACTAGTCACACAGGCAGCCAGGCAAAACACCTTGGCTGCCCCAGGGAAGTCCTTCAGTCCTCAGTCTTCCAGCTGCCTCCCATGAAACATGGAGTCTCCTGGTGGTACTGATTTACAAGTGTGACAGTCCAGAGAGCACACTGGTTATCTCAGCTCATCAGCAGGGCTGCTTCCAGGATGGAAATGATCTGTTCAAGTAAGCGGTTGTCTGTGCAGCAAAGAAAACTACTGCTCCAAGTACGTGCAGCTTCTTGGAGGGTTTTTGATAGCTCTGAAAATTGGTAAAAAAAAATAATAAATAAATAAATAAAACCAGCAGAGCAACATATTCCCTGTATGCCTGCTCCCATTTTAACCAAGTAATTAGCATTGATCAAGCTGCAGTAACTTCTTGGCCTGCAGTTTATTTGTCTAATGGAAAAAGAGATTTCAAGGCCTAGCCAAAGAAATGCACTGAAAGGCTCTTCAGAATTGAGTGTACAGGCAGTCTTATTACATTCTAAAATATCTTCACTTTTCATGTATTGCAGAAGTTCATCAGGTATATTAGTCTATATTTGCATTTAATGCTCTATCTAAACAGTAGAACATTCTGGAGATGGCTGTGGGGGAGGTGTTTGTTTATTTGCTTTATTTCGTATTAAATTTATTAATTGGTTCTGAAAGCAAGAAAAATTGCAAACTGAGAAAAAAGAAATAAGTGAAGGAAGTGGGAACAGACTACATGGCTACATTTCTAATCAGAATTCAGAAGTTGCCTTTCCCTGCCCAGGGGACTTCCACCATCAGGCCATCAGAGTATGCCTGCCCAGACCACACCATATAGCTGTGTATGAGCTGGCTCTTTTGGAAGGAGATTAGGACTTGGTTCATAAATTGTTTGAGCTTTACCAGCTGGCAGAGGAATAAAATAGAGAGGAACTGAGTGTTGAAATAGACACCAATCCCATTGTATATAGGCAGGGAAAACCTTGGCAGCTTCTAACCTCTGACTCTTCTGATTTTTTTTTCTCTCATTATTTCTTCTTCTAATCCCCATCTGTGGATGTTGCCTGTCTCAATGACGTGTAAACTTTTAATATTCTGGGCACACAGTTTCTTCTCCAAAAAGGGGGCTCATTTAGTCTTTGATGTTCAAGTCTATTTGCTGTTAAGAAACATATTTCTTAAGAGAACAGAGAACAACTCATGATGCTAGTACTGGTTAGGAAAGAAGCAGCTATTTCCACACAAGCAGCAAATTACAACGGTTGCATCTGCTGGATGGAAAATTTTCTTTCATATATCATTGCTGTCCACAGGACTGAATCAGCTGAGTCAACTCAAGTGACTGTTCCCAGAAAAGATAAATGACCACTTATTTCTTATAACACACAAAGTCTTTCTCAAATGTACCCAAAATTTTTTTATATAATATATATATATAAAAACAAAGGACAAGAAGAATTTTCTTTTTATTTTCTTCAGATAGCATGAAGGTAGAAGGATCAAGAAATAAGAGTTCTGTCTAACAACATATTGTTAAGGGAAAATTAGAGATCCTGTGCAAACTCCTAATGTATGTTTCCAGGTGCCATGCCTAGCCAATCTGGCAAATACAATACAGGCTTTGTTCTTGCTTTTCCTAGATACTTTTTCTCAGTGGAGACGTACAATTGTTTTGATTTTTTTTTCTAGAATTCTTTTATTCCTATTGCCATAGGCACCTTTCCAATCACATTCTCTTAAGGGACAGATGCAACAGATTCCAAAACTTTTGTTCTCACTTGACAACTTCATGACTTTTTGACCCTTTGATAAGGTGT
>JAWLRI010000367.1:2813945-2863252 GCA_034781795.1 Crypturellus tataupa | reverse complement strand
ATGGAGAAGAATGAGAATAGCTAAAAGGAATTCTGATCTTCGATTGTACAAAATAATAATAATAATAATAATAATAAAACATTATTTTGTTCCGCATGAAGAGAAGATGAGGAGGTCAAAAGTGTCTGGAGAGGGAGAATAAAGAGTTTCATGATAACTAATTTGTAGAAAATAAAAGGTTGAGATGGTTTCTTAAGGGTAAGACAAGAAACCTGAACTAGATATAGTAAGTTCCCATAAAAATTTGGATACCTAAAAATATTCATCATCATTTAGGAACATAGTTTTGTGCATTCCTAAAAATACTCATCATCATTTCGGAACATAGATTTGGCCTTCTGGATGAAGCTATTAGTCAATCCTGTCTGGTATTCAGCCTGGATAGTAACAAGTTGCACGTGGTGCTCAAGTGGAAGCCCAGACAAAACGTGCTGTCCTTACCCGATTAGGCATTGCTACATATGGAAAGAAGCACTTCTTTCCACCTCTCGCTGGCGATAGCTTTATGCTTTCAAGTAACAGGCTGAATTATTAGCCTTATCTTCTGCAAGCTACAAATAGTATTTTCTTGATGTAATATCCAGCCCTTTTTTTTTTTTTTTTTTTTTTTTTATATATATATATACATGTTAACTTTACATTGTGGCAGTTGGGATACTTAACTTTCTGACACCACTGTGTTCTAAAAATATTGTGGTAGGCCTTGACCGTATGTGTATAGGGCATCAATCCATGAGAATTGAATTCTCCTTGGAGGAAGGTGTACAGTTTGCTTCTAGGCAACTTATGGTGTCACGATTGCAGCAAGTCAGGCAGGAGTAAAGTCGAGTGAATAGCAGAGCTGCTGGAAGATGTATTGATTAAATGGGAAGTATTCAAAATTAGTACATGCCAAAACTCCCGCACATCTGCACTGACAGATTCTGACATCTCCACTGGTGTGTGGTCAAGAGGGTCATTGCTCAGTGTCATGGATCAGAGCAAACTGAGGTCCAGCTGCTAAGAAACATCAAAAAAGTAGCCATCAGTTCCTGTTTCTCTGTTGTGCAGAGTAGATTACAGTCTTAGTACAAAAGCTGAATGACTGCATTGCTCAATCTTCCTGAATCTTTCATCCCAAAGCAACCGCAAGGACAAACTCTTATTCCATGTTTTTTTCCTAGACATCACAAACTGCCTTGAAACAACCTGAAGCAGCAGCCTACAACCAGGAATGGTTAGCATTTTAAGGCCAGAAATATCACCTTAATTTGTTTCTTGGCCCTCCATGTATTTCTTTAGGACTCCAATATTTTTAATGTGAAAGCAGTGTAAATAACTTTGACATAGGATGCCAACTGCCCACGTTGCCAGGTGGCAACTAGGGAAGAAGCATACATGCAGCTTCACAGCTACTGTCTCTTCTGAAATGGGCATGCATCTCCAAAACAAATGAAACAGATCGAGAATAGGTGAGAAATCGTACAAAAGTACCCTCCACTGCAATTTATCATCAGAAATGCTGAATGAAGAAGCTCTTAGAAATGTTCATATCATCAGTAGGGCTTTGAGTGAGGAAGAAGTCTGTTGTCATCATAGTAAAATTTACATTTAGCAACTACTTTTTATCATTTTTCCAGTCCTAGGCAGGACTGCCATTTTGCCATTTCTGTCTCTCCCTAATGTCAGTGCTGTGAATCTCACTAGTATGAAATTGGTTCGAAGCCAGTTTGAACTGGGAGACTAGCAATGGTGACAGAAGTACATAAACTTTCTCAGCAAGTCATTTTCTCTGTCAGCTCTCATGGCAGCATGGTCCAAACCTACCAGTATCTATCACCATCTGATGGAGGAGCTGTACTGCACCCAGAGGAGCTCTTTATTTTTTCACAATAGAGCTGTTACTCCCTCATTATCAGTAAACCCCAAGTGATCATCTAATATTGCCTGGTGGTGAGCCCAGGGACCTCCTCAGATACATTTTTCCTGAAGAAAGAACAGTTTTCCACTGTGGTTAACTGGGGATGCATCATTTGAAGCTACCTCCAAGTAAATATACAGTTTTTTAAGTTACTGTTTGCCTTTTGTATCATCTTTTAAACGACGGCTAAAGCTAAGCACCAACAACTAAATGTTTTAATGTAGTTTGATGTCTAAATATGTAGACAGGCACCAGTTGGAACTCTCCAAAATAAGTGATAATACTGAACTGAATGATACTTTAAACTTTTTACAGATTTTTGTCCATTGATACTTTTTTTTTTTAAATCCATGAATGTGTTTGTCTGTTTCAAGCAGCACTGAAGTGCATCTAGAATTCTAGCCTTCGTTTCAAGTGAAGGATTTCTCTTTTTCATTCATATATTTTAACTTAAAAGTTTGAATTCCAGTTTCAGCTACATTTTCACAACATATACAGGATAATATAAGAGTTCTGCACAATGATGTGTGCAAGCAGACATCATGGTCCGTCCTGACTGCTCTGAGGAAACCCAGCTCCTCCAGCCACAGGAATTTCCAGCTTTGAATGCTGCTTCACACTGGTTGCCATCTCAAGGTGCACTCAAAGAGCAGTGGGCACAGCAGAATTGCCTCCAGCAATCCAGATCCCTAACTATGGAACTATCCCATCGTGGCCAGTGGTAACGGTACTCAGTGACACTCTTCAGGCCTCTCTGACACACATCAGGAATCACTCCCCACAAATCAGTCTGTAATCAGTGAAAACACTCACAGATTTATGCTTTTCTCTTTAATTAAGCTATGCCGAAATTTTCAGCTCAGGCCTACAAGTAAACTGGATTTAATTCAGGGATGCTTTGCATTCTCCGTGCCATGCATTTGTAATTATTTCTTTTTCTTTCATTTGCTATATCCCTGACATCACGTCAGTTGTTAATAGTGTCATTCTTTCTTCATGAGCCATATGGCAGAGGATTTAACTGCACTGATTACTGGGCCCATCTACCTCAGGTTACCTCTCCAGGAACAGTACAGCATCCTTGAGAAAGTGGGTTAAGCAGAGCCATAGGCAAATTCACTCTTGAAGTAGCCCCTAAATTAAGTTAGACCAGGGATATGTTTGGTCTTATCTGAGAGCTGTCCTTTCATGAACTCTCTCCCACTACCTGGCAGAGGCTGGTGGCAGCACACCCCAAGAAGCTGAACAGCAACGTACCTTGCCCTTAAATGGGGAGGAGGAGGTTATCAGGAGGAAACTCAGCATCACTGTAACCTTCCAGTCACTGTCCTCTCTGGCTGAGTTGCTGTGAAGTCATGACATGAGCTACACAAAACAGCAGTGTTATTTTAGGAGAACTATGCAATGTCCTCAGTCCAGCGAGCTCCCTAAATGCTCATTGCTGGGATGGTAACCAGTGCTTTGAGGGTTCCCCTTGATGGAAAGCTTGCAAGTTCATGTTTTACCAAATGATATGATACATCTTATAAGCATGTGCACAAGACATAGTAATGCATGACTGATACTAGCTGAATGCTACTAAGACGTATCTATGGAAAACAGCATTTCCCCCTGATGTGCTTGACTGACTTCACGTCAGTCCTCTGGCAAGAAAGACTGGTTTACAAAAGGTTCTTTTTTTTTTTTTTTTCCATGTGCCATAGCCAACAATGTTGTACATTATTAGCCTGTAGTACAATTTCTAAAATTGCTATTTTCATTGCTTGGAAGGCAATGTTTTCTTGTTGGAAAGCCTCTCTGTTCCTTTCTGCTGCTTTTCACCCATCCTTCTCCAAAACATATGCTTTCAATCTTCATTATTTACATGTGAGAAATCACTGCCAGCAGAGATTTGCAGTTTATCTCTCACTGACCTCCTGAAAAAAAAAGATAAAAAAGAGAAGGCAGAAATGGATTTTTTGGTCTGATAGAAGAAAAAAAAAATCAGTTCAAATGTCAACCTGTCAGCCTGCAATTCAAAGATTTACTTATATCCAGAAATGTTCAGGTCATTTTTCCTTCTTTTTTTTTTGTATATCAAGGTTCCATCTGGGATTCACAGTGCCAAATCATTGTGAAAAAAGTGGCTGTTCCCAGTATCTTCAACTGGCATGGGAAGCGCCAGTTCTAGGAAGTGTGACAGAGGCGCTTCTTTTTATATTTCCAGTCTAATTTTAGAGCCTGAAGAGGTCTGGATAATGCATCCACCTTACAAGAGGCCACTGGGAACTGAACCTGGCTTGAACCCTTCACAGTTGATATTTATCTCCCAGAAGCTCTGAATTTCAAATAAAGATATTTAAAAAAATAGATCATTCCTGATTTTCCCATTGAAGGTGCCAGTGAGAGAATCAAGCTCCAGTTTGCTAAATATGCAGAATGATTTTAGGAATTCATAGTGCCTGTGACCATAAGCAGAAAGGAAGGACAATCATATCTCAGTTTCTCTTCCTGCCAACATTACAGGCTGATTCTATCATGCTCATTGATCTGATTGCTCCAAATTGTATTTAAGAACTGCAATCAGGAGAAAGGGCTCCATTTTATGAATCAGTCTCTACATGTGTGATTACTAAGGGCTTTGGTAGCTTGGTCTCCTGATTTAGCTCCACCATCGCCAAGGTCTTTGTCATGAGCCTGGCTGACCTCCCAGCACCACCTACTTCCATCTGAATTTGATGCACGAGATCCCACCCAAAGGAGACAAGCCTCCTCTGGAACAATGAGTAATTCTTGCGAGACGCAACTGGAACACGCTGCCAGGGCACGGGAAGGCTGATAACATCGCCTGAGCCAGAGCGGGCCTTTGTGGCGGCAGACACAAGTGGGATGTTCCTTCTTAAGCTTTCCAGAGCCAGAGGAAGCGGGCCCTGAAACACAATGTGCATTGAAATCGGCTTTCATCTGGGGGATCGTGCAGCGTAAGCGTCACTCGGCGATGTGCTTTCCATCTGCCGCCGAGCCTCCTGATGCATTTCCTCTGTTTGTTCCAGGGGGATGGATGGCAGCACCTTCGCGCGGACACACATTGTCCTAGCAAACGCTGGTGGGCATTGCGTGGGACTCGGGACAATAGCAGTGCCGATCCTCCGGAGCCTTGGGTGGAAGTGGATGACATTTCAAACCACCTCCTCCTTCTCCGCATGAATAGCACACTCCTTATAGAAGGGTTTAAAAGCATATCACGTCTAGCAGTGGTCATGCTATGCGCTTCACCATTTGGATTTTCTGTCCGTGAGGAAAGGCCCTGTGTACTTATGATGCTAAAAGGTTTAAAGTAGGCACCTGAGAGAGCAATACTTCAAACGACACCTGCTAGGAGACTGCTGGGTGGTACACGCTGATGTCTCACTGTGCTCATGAGAGGTTCAGCTACACAGGAAAGGGAGTTGAGAAGAACACGGTCACTAAGAGAAATTCATTTCAGCCATGAAACTAAGGTGCTGCAAAGCAACAAGCAGAACCAAACAGTGTTTTTTGTAGCATACCACTGTGATTTGGAGCTCAGTTTCAGGCTGTGTTTTTGTAGGACTTCTGCCTGTTCATAAAGTCTTGCAATTAATCACAAGGGTAGATATTCAGCAAAGATCTAAGCCAAGGCTGGTAGCAAGTACAAATAAGTACCATATGAATTACTCTTTGTCAGTTGGGCAGATATGTAATCAAATATGACCATATAAAAACAAACTATTGCTATTTATAGGGAGCGGATTATCTCCTCAAATTGTAAGGAATAAATTAACCTTTCTGCTATAATGCTTTGTGGAAAGAGATAGACACATATTCTATTTGTTTGGCACGTCCATATCAGAAGCATGTGAGGAAGATTCAAACTGCAGCAATATTGGTAAGAAGGAACTGGAAGAAACTCATTTTTTCACAAAATGTTTACTGGGCATTAGGCCTTATCCCAGTTCATGTATTACAAACATTTTAGTAGCTGGGAATAGCAGCACTACTTAATCACACTGCAAGCTCTATAGGAAGGGAGGAAAATATCAAGCCAAAAATTCACCAAGTATGTGTGGCGAATGGGTGGCATGTTGTGTGGGAAGAGGAAATTATCACAAAAAATAGAATCATCTCCTTACAATTCAATTTGGAAATGGAATCTATTTTTAAGTTTTCCTACCTACAAGTACTGTTGGCAGATACCCCTTGTGACATTTACTTGGGCACTTTAAAAACAGATCCTGGCTTACATCTAGCCATCCAACCTGAAAGGGAGGAGAACATCATTTTTTTCTTGCTCTTGATCCCTTTTCAATCCGGATGCAGACATCTCGCAGCATCAGGATCTCGGAGCTATCCAGAGAGGCTGAGTTGGGGCAGGGGTGAAGCAGGCAGGGCAGCAAGGACAGGTCACCTGTGGCCCTGCTAGAGAATGGTTAGGGCAAAGGCAGAGTGAACGGAAACATGGCACAGAAGGGTATAAAAAAGAAAGTTTTGACAAAAGGGGCAGGGAAAGTTAAATTTTTTATAAAGATCTGCAATATTTTTGTTGTCCTTAATGAGATGGGTCAGATTGTGATATACAAAGGGCAGTACAATGTACATTAGAGAAATCAGAAAACAGTTTATTAAAATCAAAATTAACTGCAACAAGGGAAAAGGTACTGAGCCCAGTCACCAAAGGAAATCTTTTGTTGAATGCTCTTTCAATGAGTATTTCAATGAATAGCAGTTTTAAAGATTCTCCTATCTGAACAAACCCAATGGCTACATATATATACTGCCAAATATACTGTGACATCTAATTACCACGTTGTTTACTGATGGTTGGTATTTAGGTGCAGTCAAGAACCTTACTGCAGGGATGTTCAGGAAAAAATAGTATTTCTGTCTTGGGACAACACACACATTCCTCTTGATACATGCTAACTGAAAAGGAATCCTGGCTGCTTTGCTTAGACTACTGTCCTAACCTATAGATAGTTAAAGCTAGCTCGGTGTTGTTCACCTAAAAAAATGCAGCCATACTGAAAATGGCTGATGGATGTTGTGATGGATAGAATAGAAAACAAGCCATTAATTTACCAGGCTTCTTAAATTAGAATATGCTGTTAAGAGTTATGTGCTGCTAAACTGTACCATCTCCATACTGCAGCACTCAAGAGAGATTACTGGAAAAGATCATATGCTAAAAGATCGTGCCTTCTTATGACTGTGTCTTTTCAAAGTAATGTATATCTTTAATTTAAGCACTGTTTAGAAAACAATCATGTCACTTCAAATTATTCCATGCCTCTTTTTTTGTGCTTCTCAAACTCTTTGTATTGAAAGAAATCTCTGTATTGGTAAGCTGCAGATCTCAGAGATACTAAATTTAATAACTCTTCTGACTCTGTGCAAAGAGTTGCTGTATCTTTCATTGTTCTCAATACATCTGCCTGAATTAGCTTTTCTAGAAGAAGTGGATGTTTGAAAGATGCATATCAGCATTTAAGAAGGCACCTGAATCAGAGGGAAGGTCAGAAGAGTAAGGTGAAATGTCCTGAAAATGATTAAAGGGAGAAAAAGCAGGAACATAACCTCTTATATCAGCTGTTCTGTTGTTATTTATGCCGTTCCAGCACCAGTCATCCTCCTACAAGCTTGCCAGAATTCAACAGCTGCTTGTGGTTTTATTTTATTTTATTAACCTAACATGATATTAAAACATGGTAATAATTAAATCATACAATCACCACAAATGGGCCAGTTTATTAACCAAAAGTCTAAACCTTCAAGAGTACCAAAATAGTAAACATGGTATCTCATGGCTTCTCATATATTCTTTTTTTTCTTTCCAGAGAACCACCTACAGCTTCAGTTACACAGAACCTTACAAGAAAATCTGTATCAGAGAGGGAATATTTATCTCCTGGTCACTCTTTTCCTTTGGTTGAGTCACTTCATGTGAAACGCAGTGACTAAGTGCCTCATTTCGAAAGCACATTTCATTGGTATGGATCTCAGCTGCTTACCACGGTGCTGTGTCTTTAGCAGCTGGTCACATCATTTGTCAGCAGAAAATCTCTGCAGCACCAGAGTGGCACAAAGTGGTCACGGCATTGGCCAGGGTGGGCAGACAGTGGGTAAGCAGCAGAATATAAATGCAGGCGTCACTAGATGAAGCATGTCAGCATGACTATAGATTAAATATTGTAAGCCTAAAGCAGCTTAAGCCCCCAGCCGCTTCTGCAGACATGCAAATACAGTGTTTAAATCTGAAAAACCTTTGCTTGGATGTGGGTTAAGGCTGGAGGTACTCAGGGCCTTTTTGTACTTGCATTTTTCTCCTGGTGACGGGTAGAAACCTGCAGCAGGAGCTGGTGTTGATGAGTGCAGCAGCACCAGACCTGGCTCCTCGGAGGGGGGTCTTGTGGAGCAAACCTTGCTCTCCTCCCCAGCAGCATTTCCTGCCCCTTCACTTAATTCACAGACACCTACATCTTTGCTGCCTTCTCCCTGCCTGCCTTCTGCAGTGGGAGAAAGGGAGTGAAGGAGCTTCAGCCAGCAATTCAGCCCCACTCACTGTTTCCAGCTCAACCTCTGCTTGATGGCCCTTCACATATTTGGAAAGAGCTATTTTTCCTGCCCAATTCAGCAAAAATTAAACACCCCTCCACTGACCTCCCAGGTGGTTCATAGTTGCCTTCTTGTCTCCATGCATTCCAGGTATATGGATTTAACAAAAGTGATACAGCATGTAAATCAGCCTGTGATTTTTGCTATACTCCATGAGACAGGCCTTGTTCTTCTGCATCCCTTCCTCTGGGTCAGTAAAGGCAGAAACTTTTCAAACTGTGATCTTACAGTCATCCTCAGATGGACACCATCTTCCACCCAGCATTAATTTAGCGCCTTACTAATCTATAAATTGACTGTTGCAACAAGAGGCTGGAGAGGAAATCAACATTAAAGGCAATAAAAATAAAAATTATGTCTTAAACAGGGGTACCCAGGAATGAGACCATTGAGAAGCAGAAGACTAGATGCCGACTGCTCTGAAGCAACACAGCAGCACATCCCACTCCCCCTGCTGCCATAAAATTGCCTTCTTGGTTGTCCCCTTTCCCTTGAAGCCCCTATTCCCCCGTAGCTGTGGTGCAGGAGCAGGATGTCCCTGCGGGACTCTCTGTGTCCTCAGCAGTGACGCAGGCACCGGGGTGTAGCAGCGAGGAGATGAGGTTCGGAGAATCTGACGAGGCCTCCAGGGATTTGCTTTCCTTAAAAAAAAAAAAAAGAGAGAGAGAGAGAGAGGCAGGGGTTTGGAGTCTCTAATCAGCAATGATTGCTTCCTGTGCAGAAGTCAGCTGTTTCCACACAATAGCCAAGCTGTTCAGTCTCCAGGCGCCATCCCAAGGTCATCACTTTTCTATTGTTGTTCCCCACCCCCATGGAAAATTCCTGTGCTCTTTTATGTATATGAGGCTTTTTTTAAATCTTGGAAAACTCACGCCTGCCTCCCGCGGCTGTGGAGGGGTTCAACACTACTTACTGACCTGAGCTTCGCTAACTTGTCTTTCCAGGGAGTTTCTTCCTTTCTGCAGCATGTGTCTTACGTGTCTTAACCCGTTAGGGTTTTTAAGCAAAACACCTGCACTCTGTATTACATCCACTGTGGTGGACATAAAGCAAATATCTGTTATATTTTTCCTCCTTGCTTTTCTATGAATTCATCTGTCATTCCCCTCTGACAAAGTGAGAAATGAGGCTGTGTCCGTTCCTAGATATTGTTTTCTCATAAAATATTGATTTTCACATACAAATATATACACGAAAAGCCTTGCTCTTGTAAACCTATCTGATGGAAGGTCTCTTTAGTGAAATATTTCCTCCTAAGAAACTCTTGAGCTATGGGGGTATTTTGAAAATTGCTGCATATAATTCTAAAATCTTCAGAATTCAGATGTACTGTAGAAAAATGGCCCAATATTCATTCTGAGCAGCTTGTCTGAATTCCCTGAATTCTTCCAAATCCATTTCACCGAGCTAGAACTGACATTGGGCCACACTGAGCAAGGCTTTAAAACCATCTCCTGTCCTTCAGTGCTACTAGCATCGGTGGGACAAGGAATTCTAGCACTTTGCAGGTTTGATGCTGCCTGTATGTATCATCTCAGACAAAAAATTCCAGCAGCTTTGGCTAATCCACTGTGAATTTTTGTGAACAGATATAATTAACGGAGCGGAACTGGAGGAAAAAATGTATTTCAGGAAGGATCTATTTGCTGTCACCCCATGTGGCTCAGGAATTCAAGACAGGACCAGTTTATTAACATCCAAACAACAGGATCTCGGTATGTCATATTGACCTCTCTGAATGTTTGGTCATGACTGTGGTCTCACAACCTTGTCTCTGCTGTCACTTGCTGCTAATGAAACAGCTGTGTTTCTCAGTCTGTGACTTACACAAAATTTAGGAGTGCTTAAAATTGCAGCCTAAGATAGAAACTGAGGAAAAAAAAGTGATTGGTTATGAAAAATGTGTGTCTTGACCAGGCTTTTTTGGAGGAAGGTGTTACAATGCTTCTTGCCATTTGAAAAAGCAAACAACTGCAAGGCACAGCGACAGCGGTGCCCCCTCCACATTGCCCTGGAGTGCATGGGGGCACCTGCCGCATATACAGATCCCTTCACACCTATCTGCCAGCACCAACTTCAGCTCACCCTTTAATTCCTCTTTGGCAACTATTTTTGGCTTCACTGCTCTGCTGGGGATAATCTCTCTTAAAACCCTTTGGTTTGCAGGTTTCTTCCAGGTTCAATGGGCTCTGCATCTTTCTTTTCCTGTATATTGCTCTCTTGGTGTAGTTTTTTGGGTTAGTTCCAGTTACCTAATAGATTGTCATAAAAGCCAGACACAAAACCCTCCTCAGATGACTGTGTTATTTTGAACATTCTTAGTGAGTTACATTTGAAAGTGAAACCACTGCATTTTGGATAGACCAGAGGTTTAATTATATGTTATTTATTCTCCATGAATAGACCTTTTGAGTATTTCTGTTTGTTTTTTTGAGTAGAAAATGTTGTTTTGACTGTAAACCAACTTCTTCTCATATTAGCACTGTTTTAAAGTAACAGATAGAAACAAAAACTGAAGTTTTACATTTGTACATTTGTATTTTGACTTTTGCATTTGTACACTGCCCTTTTGCCCTTTCCCTGATGGCTCTCTCCGCCATGTCATGTTAAAGTGCCAATAGGATTGTATCATTATGTTGAAATGTTTCTAGTGAACAGGATATTCTTTGTCACTGTTGAATATTTGAACTAGCAGTTTACCTGTTGTTATATTCCAGAAACTGCTAAATTCCTAATTGCCCACAATAAAATTTAATACAGACTTTTTCAAAAAACCTACATCCCCTGTGGTAATGACACAGAGCACTACAGGTTGTATTAATGCAGTCCTAGGGTTTCACATAACGATGCTGCAGCATCACATCTGGGCACTGATAGTTAATGAAAAAATGAGAATGTACATATTTAAATAGTTCAGTGCAGAAGCATAGACAAGAAAAAATTTAGAAATGTGAAGGAAATCAACAAGGATATAAGAAATGCTATTGAAATTCTTTCCTCCAACTCCCTCTGCCCTCCGCTTCCTGGGACACACTGGTATCAGATGCATTGTCTAAAAATAAACCAAACAAAACCAACGAGGGCAGAGAAATCTCAACTGTAAATTAATTCCCCCAAAATAGAGTCAATATCACCTCCATCCTTTATCACAGTAGCTTAAGTATTACTTTCTTTTACCATTATTTCTTTATGTTCATTTGTTTCAGGGCAGCCAGCAATTTAAAGTTAACACAACACTGCAGCCCCTAAATTATGTAACTGTGCAGGAGTTTTGTGATTTTCATTGAAACATATGAAATACTTAAGGAAAAGGCAAGAAATGACAATAATTTGTAATAAAGTGAAAGGTTGATTTTTTTTTTTAACTTAAAGATGAGTTTTTTCCTTATACACCATTATATAGCAATGCTATATCTACAGACATAGAAAAGATGGACAAATTAATTTCCTTACTTTTGTTATTTAGCCCAGCTGGCCTAATATTTTACCCTTTTTTTTTTTTTTTTTTTCTGATGGTTGTTTTTGCTTTCTCTCTCTCATTTTAATCTCTGAAGGAGATGATTCCTTCCTGACAAGATTCATTACCTAGATTATTAAAATCTTTCAGTTACTTAGATCATCTTTACCCTCCCAAATTGCTATTGTACTGGTGAGGTTCCTTGGAACAATGAATATGGCACGACATTTTAAAGTCCTTCAAGTAGTGAATTATACTGTTGGAGAGCTGATTTGATAGCAAGAATTTTCCGAGCTGTAATAAAAATGTAAGAAGATTTTTAGAAGGGTATAAATCAGTCTTTAACTAGAATCTGTTCTGAATTATCAAAGGCAACGGGGAGAGGAATGACATAACTCACGTGAAGCAATAATACAGGAAATATAAAACATATGTAAGCTAAGCTCTAAAAATACACCAATATATTCACCTTCAGGAAACTTGTAAACAGATTTCTGGGGAGAGCAGAAATTACTTTAAGCAGCAGTTGGTCAACTGAGGCCTGGTGCAAGACAATGTGTTACTCCTCAGGCTGCTAGAGAAAGTGGAAACTGGTCACCTATCCAGGATTCAATGAGAGTGACTGCACAGCATTGCCTCACAGGAAGGAAAAATTTCCTTTGGTTAGGCTACTGTCCGCATCTAACTGGGTACAAAAACTCTACACGCAGAGGTACTGAGCAATGACTAGAGCTACTAACCAGACTGGCAATAGCATAAAGGAATAGTATGGATTCAACATACTGCTTTCTGCTTTCTAGGAACCCTATGGCATGAGTGAAGACCTGCTGACAGTTTATAAAAAATCATATTTCTATTTCCTTGGCCTGTGACTCTACCTCATACAAAATAAACTTTTTTTATCATCATTTAAAAATAAAGAACGCTAGCAGGATGAACCGATCAAAGCAATTCATTCATCAGATGAAAGACTTTTTGTGCGTTGCTGCTTTGTATGTAAGAAAAATTATACAGACTGTGAATAGAATTAGTGTTTAAATAGTACCAAAGTATTAGGTTTCTTCTTGTCACCTGCAACGAACCCTCAGGATACACCAACATGTGTGTCATGGCCCATGACACATCATTGCTGCCTACATTAGCACAGCAAAGATCCTTTCTCTCTGATGTCATGGGTTTTAAATCCCAGCTGGGGATTTACTGACTAAGCCACAGTGAGCTGCTGTGAGTTTCCTCGCGAAAGGAGAAGATGAATATATATAGGCTGAATATAAAGGCTTTCTCCTTCCCATTTCACTTCAGAAGCATTGCTAAGCACCGGAAGTTATTTCTTATTGGTATCAAAATATTATTTACAAGAGCTACATACACCTATCAGTGGAGAAAATGTTTATTATCCACTTGACCCCAGGACAAGGCACAACAGTGATTCCTCTGAATTCCAACATATGGATGACAGATAAACTTAATTTGACTAAAATTAGAAATCACAGCTTTGTCCTTCCATAACTTGGAACTGATAACTTTTCAGCATTTTTATAGAGCAGGCCATTTATTTCCCTGCACAAACATAGATTTAAGAATTCTAATTTTGCTGTTAGACAGCCACTTCTAAAAATTCTTTTCTAATATGTTTTGTAAGTGCTTGTCTTCGAGTCATCATGCAGCATGTATTGCCCATGAAGGCATTGGAACACACAAACCTTGTACAGACATCCACACAGAAAACTTTTTCTCCCTCCTTCCCCAAAAGACAGAGCTAACCCAAGTGTATCACCAGGGCCAAGGCTAGTGAACTTGCATAGAAGGGGATTTTTGTGCTGAGAATGGAAAGAGAGGACAGCGGGCTGGACTGTTTTTGCTGCTGTCAGTTGTGACCTTTTGAGCAATGACCTCAAAACACTGCACAGTAACTGCAGAATTTGTCTCCCATTATTCCTAGAAAGTAGGTAGTATTATTGCTGTGTAAAAAAGGTGGAAATTGGGCCACAGGAAAAAAAAATGACTTGTTTATGGTCACATAGGAAAGAGAAAAAAAAAAAAAAAAGTGAAGTAGTAACATAAATTCCTTATCTTTCCTTCCCAGATTAATAGTTACTGATTCCATTGTCCTGGCCATTTACCACTCTCTCTCTTTCATGGAGACAAAGTGAAGGACCCAAGGACAGTGCGAGAGTTAAAAAAATAGCATGCCAGGATCAAGAAAGGAATATAACTGGGCTAGTGAGTTACAGGCATTCAGAAAGGTCATTCAGAAAAGTAAATGTGTCAAATGTTTTCTCATCCCTGGCTCTAGAAAATGCCGTGATGACATATTTTTTCAGGAGCCTGGGAAGAGAAGTCTTTTGCTGTTGCACAGAGGTTAGAGCTCATCAGATGAAGGGTTTATAAAAGTTCAAACACACTCAAAATCTCTTGGCTTCCTAACCACCAATTTTGGAGCTAAGTGCTCACCAAGCTCAATGTACAAGCAGGGGTGTTGCAGGAAAAGTAACTAATAGTTGTGTTTAAAATAGCACTGGCCCTTCCTGTCGTACTGACATTGACAACTGCAGGGTCAGGCACACCCACCAAAGCCTGCTCTGCGCTTATAATATTTTACTGGTCAAACTATTATCACTAGAGATATGATATCTTCTTTTTATCTGGAATAACAATGACAGTAAAAGCCTTCAGGTACAGACCATTGTGCAGCAGTATAAATATGAGCACACTCAATTCATCCTCCCCTATTTCCACATGGAATTAACCAAAGCAGTATAAAACAATGTTGTATTTCTAAACTGTGCTAGTGCACAGGGTAATGTACAACTTTAAGTACACCAGGAGGCAGTTAGATTTTCTGAACTTATCAGCTTATGTAGGTAGAAATAGCTGTCTCACCTTCACTAGAGTTTATCCATCTCATGGCAGCAGAGGATATATACTGTGACTGGACAGGCCATTCAGTCAATAACCAAAGCTGGACTTAACCTTGTTTGTTAAGTCAATCTGAATTTCAGCTGCCTGTCCTTTCCCTCTGATGACTGGAGATTCATCCTTTGGCAAAATAAGTGAAAGGTAGTGACGTAATTGTAGTGAATTTAATTAAGTTACACCATGGATTAATAAAAGCCAGACAGCCTTCATTACCTTGTTGTTGTCTTCTCAAAATAGACCTTCACAAAACACATTGAGCATTTCACAAACTACTATTTCACTCTTACTTGTCTGCAGGGCAGACAAACTCTGCATTGGCAGGTTTTGAGCTAAATAACTTGAGTTGTGAGCGTAACTCCTCCAGGCAAAACCAGCTCAAGGGATTGCAGCAGCAGGAGCAAAACATTGCTGCCTTAAGGACTGAGGTGTTGGAGGGGAAGGGAGAGCAAAGGTGCAGTGCTGAAAGCTTTGCCCCATGACTTGTGCTGCAAGCTCAGCAGAACACCCTCTCCATTGCATTTATGGAGAACCAGAAAAGGGCTCTCCAAACTCTTGCCAACACAGGATTTTTATTTTCTTTTCAGATCTTCCACCTGCAAAGGAGGTATCAACAGTGGGAGCAGGCATTAGGTGGCAACCAGTGTTTGCTCCACCATGTAGTGCTGTCCTGCCCTGAGTAAACTTAGATAACACTTACATTAAAGAGTCATGAGCTGAGCTGCACTAGCACTCTATGCCGAAAAAGCATGAGGAGATTTTAAGGGGGATGGGGGCAAGTTAATGTAGCCAAGGTCTGTTCCAGAGTCTGAACATGAATGCTGGGGCAAAGCTGAAGCTCTGTTTCTCTCCTCTGCACTGTCCTACAGGTTTAGCGGATAAAAATGTCTGAATGAAAAGTGTGTTCACATCTCTTTAATCCATTCTCAACTAAATCTCCATCATTATCTGCAGTCAGTACTACATATAATTAAAGGGTTTATTTTTGTGTTACAAAATCTCTCCATAATTATGGAGTGTTTGTGCAGCGCAGCATCCCTGCATACATGTCTGAGGAGGTGAGGGGCCTGCCACTTTCTCTGTTTCCTGCCATATCAACTACATTTTCCTTTCCACCCACACACACCGTTTGCTTCCTCCTCTCTGCTATTAACTGACTCCAGAGTAAAACTGGAAAAAAAAAAAAAAAGAAAAAAAAAAAAAGCTAAGGAGAAGTCCTTACTTCCAAAGTACTGTGAGGTACTTTGCTATTCATTCAGCCAGCACCACTGTTGCTCTCATGGCATCTTCCTCCTCTGGAAATCTGAGGCACTTTGAGATAAAATAGAGTGACATGGAACTGAGTTTAGAGCTAGGGAGAGCTTTTCAGAGAACTGCTAGTTTGCTGTCAAACAGGACAGGAGGAACTGAACTCAGGGGGATATGAGAGTCCTATTCCTTGCTCACTGAGTTCTGCCTTCTCTGGTGGTTTTGGAGGAGGGTTATTTCACACTACCCAACAGAGAAATTGAGGTAATTTAAGATTTGTAAAAAAAAAAAAAAAACAAACAACAACAAAAAAAAAAACCTACAAAATACAGAAATGGAAGGACCATCACACATAATTCTCAATACTTATCTTCATACTTCCAGGATTCTCAGGAATATCAAAATTGCTTGAAAGCATTTTCCAGAATGGATATATCCATAATCCAGAATGGATTTTTTGTTTATGTTTGTGTAATGTAATTAATCTAACTGCCTACTAAAATTCATGGAGAAGGATTAATTTATGTCATGTATTTCCAAAGTGCTAAAAATGAGACATTTGGATTAAGTGTAGCAGCCTTAATATGCCAAAATACAAGGAGAAATAGTAAATAACAGATAACACCACTTTATTTTTGATAACCATTTAATAAAATAAGTTATGTTGGCATCTCAAATCACAGGCAAAACAGAATAGACACACACAGATATTCACATACATATCTTCTTCTTACAGATATCAGTCCAATTTTATCAAGCTTCTTTCATTTTTTTACATTCACTTTAGACTTAACAGTGAACTGTGAAGCTATTCTAAAAACTGTGCACATCGCTACTGTGTTTGCTACTATCATCAACTCTGATGGGAGCTTTCAGCACATGAGTCACTTGTAATTTACCATTTAAAATGGCTTCTTTACCTGCAGCCTATTCGACTTCTCATATCCTGATTCACAGGGCATTTATTTTTCCAGCAAGAAGCATGCAAAATTGTCATACCTGAGAATAGAGATACTTTGCCTAAAAACAAAACAAAAAAAAAGGAAGAAAAAAATAAGAGCAATTTAAATTTGTTCTAATAAAATATCAAGTGTTTCTCATCTAACAGCTATTGTTCTTATCAAGCTGTGCAGCCATTAGGTCAACTCAGCAACAGTATGTCTATGCATTATCTATGATGATGATGATGATAAGTACTATTTATTTGTGTTGCAGCTATAATGTGATCCTTGAAGGCTTCCTATAATTGAGGCTAGCACGTTCAACTGTGTAATCATTTGAAGCACTTTTGACATGAAACAATGTAATTACCTAATTAACTGGAAAAGGATATTAGTACTTCGTATTTCTCTTCAGCAAAAAGAGTAGAATCGACAGTTGGTTTTGATACCTTTCTGCAGAGGGAAAGAGTGAGTCAGTGGTCAAGCAGTCCCTGTGAAATCATCTAACTCTCTCAGAACTTATACATGTTTCTTAATATCCTCTGCAGGGCAAGCAAGGTCTTCAGAAGAAGCCCCAATAATGAAAAGAAACACGTTGGTGCTGCAAAGGGTGCTGCTTTTGGGAACATTCCTCCACATGCTGTACATACTTAAGCTGCAGCAAACGTCACTGAAGTCATCTGGGAGCCTAATAAACAGTTATAAGGCATCTATTTCCTGTGCTCTGGTCACTGCTGAGACACAGATGTAATTTCATCCCAGGAGAGTTTTCCCAGGCCCTCCTCATTGCTTGAGCAGGAGGAAAAAAAAAAAAAAAGAAAGAAAGAAAGAAAAAAAAAAAGATGAACTGTGAAACTATATGCTGTTCTTTTGCTAGAATTCTCTCTAACTTTCTACCTTTTTGAAAGCATCTGTCCACAGGTTTTAAGGAGATTAAGTAAATGAAGTATCTACTAGCAGAATAACTTTTATAGGTGGACTTCTGATGACATTGTTTTAATGTAGGAATACACTCATGATATATACACAGTGCTAATTTCATGCAGTGCCCTTTTGTCATGGGCTTAAGCATGTGGGAAGTGTAGTGTAGTAAATATGGATTGGAAATACCAAATATTATCTCAGACTCTTTATTAATATGATTATAAAGCTAATCTTTCGCCTCAGACAAGAACCATGTAGGTGAATACATTTTACCGTTTGCCAGTACACTTATTTTATTTTCCCTGATGAATGCTCTTTAAGGGTAATTTTCATTCCTGCATGCTTTTTGAATTCAAAGGAGTTTGAAAGATGCAGGAAGATGTGTTCAATTTGAGAGCCTTATCATATATAAATAATTAAAAAAAAAGACTCCAAATTTATATCTGCAGGTATGAATTGAAACAATGCAGGAAAGAATTTTGGTTGGCTCTTTGAAATAGTGTTTGCCTGAATACTAAGTAGGTGTAAAAAAAAATCACCAGCCTTGAAAATAATATTTGCTTTAGTGTTACTGATGCCACAAGACGCCACTGTAACAAGATGCAAGATAATCAACCTCTCAGCACTCCTCACAAGATGAAAAGAGCTTACTTTCCATAGGAAGGCTGTTTCGCTAGCTTTTACTGCTTGACTATAATTTTTCTGCCTCCTTTCTACATTCTCTTCATTTAACTGGGTTGGCTATTGAACAGAACACAGTAGAATAAAGAAGAAAACCAAACAAGCCAACAGAGACTCATGAAAGTTACTTGCATCTGAAATTAATTTACCCCGGTCTGAGTGTGTTTATCCAATGAAAGAGCAGAAATAGCACCATGTTTCTTACCTAGTCAAGCACAACTAAGGAAGGCAGCTCACATGCAAAAGATGTGAAATGCATCTGTGGCTTACTACCCGTTACTATTTTAACAGCACGTAAAGGCACCAGTCTGGGCTGATACTCTAACGTGCTCTACAAACCCTGAGCAAAAGACAGCTTCTGTTTTCATGAGCTCAGAGACTAATCAAATGGGAGAAACAAAGAAAAGACTACATGAAAACACAAAGTCACAAGTTCTAGTCTTGTTGGTTGTAACTGGCCTCCAGTGACGGTGTGGCTGGGCAAGGAACTGGACATGCTGGCTCCTCTCTTGGGATGCTCTGGATAAGCATAGAGCTGGTAAGAGCTGTTTGGCTGAAGCCCCACAAGGCTGATGTCAGCTGCCTTCAGGATGCTCCAAATCACTGTCATGTTGGCTGCATATAGCCACTTGTCTGAGCTTCATAAACTACAATCATTGAATAAAAATAAGGTTAGGATTTTATCACAGCTCCAGCCTAACTAATGTAGAGAAATTACATTCTCTAGCTAGAAATAAGGGATGGAGCCACAGCACTGGAAAAACAGATTGCCGAATAAACTTCCAGGAACATCAGAATTAATGTGACTTTATCTTGTGTGTTTGTCCCCCTACCAAGCTAATCTCATTTTTAATAGTAGTATGGATTGGTGATATAAGGCAACAAACTTCACACAGACTTGTTACAACACGCAAGTGCTTATTGAAACATTTAACAAATTTCCAGAGATATTTTTAATTAACCTTCAAAGGCATTCAGATCTTTTGTGCATTTGTGCACCAGCACTGTCGCTCTATGGAGATTTTGCTGGCTATCCCCAAGTTTATGGATGAGCAAACGGTAATTGGGCTAAGCATGAAAAAAGATGCATAGGAGAAAGTTACAAGACTTTTCCAATATCATGGCCATTATTTCTTTTTCTAACATACAATAAATAATTATTCCACCCTTACTAGCATTATATTGATGGTAGGTAATCTATGCTGTTCTTGCTTATTAACCGTGTGAGTATTCACAGGCAAAGCAAAGAGAAAAAAGCAGTTCAGATGGATCAAAACCCAGCTAACGTACTGATTACATGGTACAGCAAACAGAATGCTCACATGTGCAGCATCCTACCATGGCATTCACAGTAAAAAGCCTACCCATGTTGCATGATTCATACTTCCCACAGAAGAGAGAATAGAGAGAAGTATGCACTGGAGAGTCCGCCACGGCCACAAAATGATTCCAAAAAGTAGCAAAATACAAATCATGTCAGTCGTGGAAGAACACACTGAGAAAAGTCTGCCTCAAAATAATGTGCAGTTGGGAAATTATGACATTCTCAAGAAAAGAGGAGACCAGTATCTGGGTCTAACTCTCTAAATATCAAGGTAAGTTCTGTGATCTTATCCAAGAAGTTTTTACCCCATAGCATATCATGCTCACAAAACATGCTACTAGCAACTCTTCTAGTCTGCTTTACATCCTTTTTATGTAAACTGGTTGTAATGAAGATACTAAAAGCTTTGCCAACATTAAAAATGTAGATTTATAGATTGATTTGTGGAACATCCTGTGTTCTCTAATGCAGACTGCAATTTCTTTCCAAGCAAGGTAGGAGTCTAAAGTCGGAGGCACTTATATCATTGCATGCATAATCTGTAATACTTAACTATTACAGTGAATTTACCAAAAAATATATAAATTACAAAGACAGGTAGCAGAATGCACTGTTACTGTGAGACCACATGAAGCACTAGGACATATATCAACAAGGAATAAGCCAAGCATGTGGCCATTTCATCATTTCAAGGGCACTATAATTTCTGAAGTCTCTAGTCCAGAGTCAGCCCTTAGCTACCTTGGAAAATCTAGGTGGAGGTGCCTCTGGAATAAAGCTCACATTTAAATTAAGGTCATCATCTGATGTAAAATCCCATAATTAAGTTCAGGTTAGTTTTTATTTGCTTGAATAGGATAGAATTACAGATCTTCACTTAGTTCCTAGAAAATCTGGCTCGAGAACTGGGATTCTGTATCTACGATGCTAGTTTTGTTTTTTTTTTAAAAAAAATAGAGGTCAGTATGACAAAAAAAAAAAAAAAAGACTATGGAGTACAGGACTTCAGTACCAAGACAAGGGGAAAGAAGAAAAAAGTATTAATAGAATGACATTTGTATTTGTGCAGATAAAATAAGTTGCTGTGCCCACGAGGAAGATCCTGGTAGCCTCAATAGGGATCCCACAGAAAGGCATGAGTCTGACATCTTGCATTATGCTGCATAAAAGGGTGATAAATATGGAGTAGTCTCAGCTAGAGTATAAAGAACTAGTAGTTTGTGCCTTTTGAACAAAGATCTTGCAATTAACTTGTTCTGTAAAAGAGCGGTCATACTGTACCTTGATGTTTTTTAAACTGTTCCTGAATTCATTTGAAGCAAAAAGTAAATAATGCAAATTAACAGCATTTTAACTGTCCAGCATTATTTTAGATGGGACGGGCAACAAGGGTGATACAGTGGCAAATTCAAGAGACCTGGATTTGACTCTACGGGAGTCAAATCTAGATTTGACTTCTCTCGGAGGGAAATGAGGAAGACATGAATCAAGACTGCTCATTTTAAGTGCTGTGGGAGCTTTTGTCAAACATAAGTAAAACAGTCATTATCCTGAAAGGCACATATAAAAGTATCTTTTGCATTTAACAACAAAGTCTCATTTTTTCACCAAGGCAGAGTGCCTTACCATGGCAGCACATGTGAGGAGTGACACTGAGGGGCTGTCATGCATGACTGAGGCTGCAGATTGCCTTCCCCCAATGAATGACAGTGACCAAAGAAGGACAAGGAAGCATGGTAGGTTCATTTGTTTACTTATCAAGGCCTTTGTGTAATTATACAGTGAGATCTTGTGGTCTTAATATTGCTTTATTACACTGAGTTTCATTGTGTGGACTTGCCACAAATTCAAGGCTGTAATAGGATCACAGGAGAATTAAATCATGAAATTAAATGATGTAAATGTGAATAATAGCTTATTGTATTACTGTTACTATTACCCCATTCACAACCCTGCTATGACAGAATCACAGAATGGTTGAGGTTGGAAGAGACCTCTAGAGATCATCTAGTCTAATCCTCCTGCTCAATCAGGGACACCCAGAGCACGTGGCACAGGGTCGCATTCAGGTGTGTTTTGAAGATGTGAAAAGGAGACTCCACAACATCTCTGTTCCAGGGCTCTGTATCCCTCACATTAAAGAAGTTCTTCCTCACATGAAGATGGAACTTTCCGTGTTTCAGTCTGTACTCATTACCCCTTGCTTTGTTGCTGCTCACCACCAGGAAGTGTTTTGCCTCATCCTCTTTACATTCTCCCCACAGCTATTGTTGATAAGATCCCCCCAATCATCTCATCTCCAGGCTAAACAACCCTAGTTCACTTTTAGTCTTTCCTCATAAGATAGATGCTCTTGCCCCTTAACCATCTTCATTGCTCTACGTTGAACTCTCTCTAGAAGCTCCATGTCCCTGTTGTATTGGGGAGCCCAGAACTGCACCCAATACTGCAGATGCGGCCTCTCCAGAGCTGAGCAGAGGGGTAGGATCCCCTCCCTAGACCTGCTGCCAACACTCCTCCTATCTGCTGCTTTATTTCCTTCCTGTCTAAACTACATGTCTCTTCATCAGTGCTTGCCTCAAAAGTGCACACTTTTAGGAGAAAAAGTAAAAATTTGCCCCTTCTGTGAAGCTCTGAATTTCAGAGTTGTAAGCCCTCAACATCTGATTTCTGTTTTTGAAGGACGTGACAAATTACTGTAGATTAAGATGTTGAAATGGCATTAATAGTGTAACTGAGGCTTGCTGGATTTTGATGATGTGTCACATGCTGCCAAGATGTCTCTAAATGGAACAAAATCACTTACACTGTAAAAGTACCTGAGATGTGAGAACCATATTAAAAGAGCTGTCACTTTCAGGGTTCTTTTCTTCAAGGAATGGTGCCTGAAGGCCTGTTGGAAGGAAAAATGAGAAGTCTGGAGAAAAATTAAAAGGAATCTTTGAGGGTTTTTGCTTTGTTTTGTTTTGTTTTGCTTTTTTCCCCTGAAATAAGTAGTGGAAAGAGTGAGAAAGCTGTTTCAAATCTTCAGTACTTCAGATGAAGTACATAAAAATCAGAGCAAAAGTTCAAGATCAGAATACCCTGATATTCTGATAAGAATTCTAGTTAGAGAAGCTACATGGAAAACTTGAGTTATGCAGGCACTATAAATGAAATATTTAATTTATATTTGTATGTATGATGCTGAATTTTATCTCCAGTTGCATTGTACATACATATGATGATAAAGTATTATGGAAGTTACCCAGTGATTACTACAAAGTATGGAATTATAGCAGTACCACTACGAGGTCTTAAGACTGAGTCATGTAACTATATTAAAAATACACATATATTCAGAGTATTTTCAAGGCATTTTTGCTAGAAGTATATGTTTCTTCACTGCCTTTATAGCTTTATAGTCTATTCTCATACTAACAAACACTATGGCTACAACTTCCTTTTAGAGTTACTAACGCAAAATATTGATGGCGTCTATCTGTAACACTTAATTTTCCTCTTGTTAGATATGCTAGAAAGCAAACATACCTGTAAGTGCCTAATATTGCAGTACATCATTCTTACCGCATAGTTAGTCACTTTGCAGAGGGATACTGTGCATCCCAACTGTAAAGTTGTTTGCTTTCAGCAGAAGAATTTTGCAAATAGGGAAATGCAGGATAGAAAACATATGGTGTGGCCCCTCTGAAACACTTAGTTACCTAAAGTCATTGCTCTGAGTCAACCTAATGCAAGCAGCATAAAACAGATAGTTTGAGGAATACAAGTCCTCTCAAACGAGCTCTTAAAAGTGAGTCTTCCTTGATCCTTTATTGACACATAAAGGAAGAAAACTGACTCTCTTCCTGATGCGGCTTGTACAGTTCTGCACTGGCAAGAATGTACAAATCTTGTTTGTGGAGATCTTGCCCTGGAGCAACACCCAGTCACTCTCTGCCTTATGATCTCAGTGCTCAACTTGCAAGTAAATATTGTCAGATTCACAAAGTCATGCTTACTTGTGGAATAAACAAATGTGGGTGATGTCACTGTCAAAAATAGGTCATGAAATGAGAGAACTAAAACTTCCCATAAAGACTAACAAGCCAAGATGCAGCCTGAACATGTTGTGGAGCAGTTCTAGCCAACCCAACAAGTTCATGACTATTAGCCAAGATTTGGTCTGCAGGGACTAGGAATTCTTTGGTTGGGAGGTGAGACAAAGTCTGTAGACTTGTTAGCTAGAATATTAAAATGAAGAACCAAGAGACTCAAGTGAAAACAGAGAGATGGATATTACTAAAAAGCTCAGCTGGAAGTCAAGCAGATAAATTTCCCTCCATTCCAGTAAGAGTTTTAAATGAGTTAAAAAGAGTTTCATAACTGGAAAAACTTATAATGAAAGCTGTGATTCATAGTTTAGAAAAGCAAGAAGGATACAAGAGTATTACACAAATTCTTGGCAAAGATTTCTACATGAACCATGTTAACAAATAGAAGTCTAACTATACTCTCACCAGTTCGTGTTGCCTTTGTTTGAAGGAGCTGCAGGCATCGTCACTGCTTGCAGGCAGCCTCAGAAAGCTGTATAGGAAAAACCTCACAGGTGCCAATAGAGAGGGAGAGAAGAGGGAGAAGGAGGCATCTCATGGCTCCAAGCTTGCGACAAGGCCTGTAAATATGTATTCCCCACCAGAACACTTGAGTCGGAAAGACATGAAACAATGAGTTCTTCTGCAGTGCTCAAAGTGTGGGAAATGAGACTTGCACATCATTCTGTTCACCTTACTGCTGTGTGTTCATGGCTGTGGAGCTGAGGGCTGCAGTCTTCCTCTTCTCTTAGGTCTACCCATTGAGGAAGGCCATGTCACGGTGTGCACCTCTTCCAACACAAACTGCCACGGCATTTCCTTCTCAGAAGCAAGGTACGGTAAAAGCCAGGTCTTAGCTGGACTGCCCTCTTCATAGATTTTACAGAGGCCTTTTTCCTTCACAATATATCTTGATGCTCCACTTTCTTGGGATTTTTTCAAGATAGGACAAAGAGAGGACAGGAACTCGTTCTTGCAAAGGCTAATCTTATCAAGATTGTGTATCAGACTATGGATAACAGCAAACACTGCAACCCAGTTGTACATCTTTTATAGGGTAGGGCTCTGATTTTAAATAGGTTTTACATGACAGCAGCAAAAAGCAGGTAGCAAAACCAAGGAAACTGAAGAAGATTGAAAGACCAATGAAAAGATAATATAATACTTAAAAGATGTTAAGAGAATATGGCTACAGAGTCACAAGATATACATACCTTTTAAACCATTATTTGATTCCTTATAATCTCAGGTTCAGGATCTCTTTGCAGCACCAAGATGAAGGAAAGAGGCTAAGCAATGAAGCAGGTTGGGATCACAAAGGGGAGAGTGATAGGAAAGACAGAGGGAAAGAGGAGATACAAAATTATGAGAGTGATATAATGCTAAAAGGAGGAAACATCTGGATGTGGGGTCACAAAAACACAGTGAGGACAATGTTTTTCATACTTGAAAGGATATGCAATGATAGAGCTGGCACAGCTGATGTAGGATGATTCGAAGTGCTGAAGCAAGAGAGCTTCAAGACCACTGCTGACCTGTAGGGAAGGTCTGTTCCTGCCTCTCCTCTTGAAGGCTCCTACCTGGGAAGCACATCAGGGCAACACTGTGCTGAGCAAGGCTAGTCTTAGAGACGGACCCCTAGATTATACAAAGCGGGAACGTGGCAGACCAGGCTAGCCCTGATGTTCTGGTCTATGCCTGGCAGGGTAACTGCAGGTTGACGTGGGGTGGAGAACAAGATGGAGAGATTGCATCTACAGAATTATTTATTATACTCTAAAGTTATAAACAAACACGTGAGAGCAATCACACTCCAAGCTGAAGTGCGTTACTGTTAGTAGCAATGATTAAAATAATTCTTTGTGCTTCCAATAGGAGTGCAAAACTCAGAAAAAAAATCCTAAAATCATGAGAATATTGTAATGACTTCAGCTTCACATAAACCCTCTGAAGTGGGTACCCTTATCTCCATGTTACAGAGGAGGAAACTTTGCCATGAAGAGATTGTGATTTGTCCAAGGTCAAACAGGAAGTCAAGGGAACAGCTGAATAGAGCTCCAATCTCATGAATTCCAGTCCTATGTTTCAGTCACAAGATCATTTTTCCTTTCCTTCATCTGATATTTTTCAAAAGAATTAAGATAGAGAAATCAATAGTTATGGATTCAAAAATTACCTTCTCACCATCTCCCGGCCAAGGGTTTCTACATGGCAGCAGAAGAACTCAGCAAACACACATCTACTTTTTATGTATCCCAGGAGTGTAGCTGTGTCTTAAAAATAAAACTGATTAGTCTTTATAGACATCACGGTTATCAAGATTGTTAAAAAGAAGAACTGAAACAGAATTTAGACCCAAAGCTCTTCACATTGAAACGTATTTTAAGCTCCAACTCTTGTCACTTTTTCATTTTCTTCTCTGTACCCTGAATGTTTAATTACACCATTTAAGCAAAGCTGCTTTGCACGTTATTTATTTTTCTTGTTCTCTTCTTAACTAACTACAGATTTTCTTACATATCTTTCTCTTTTATAGCTCTTTTCTCTTTAATCCAATAGTATCCTTTAACGACTATATGTTCAGTCATGAATGGTATTGTTTTCACAGCTTGCTAATGACCAGGCAGGATAATCCTGGCATACAAGTATTTTGTTAATCCAAGGCGAACCATGCTTGCTGACAGTTTCATTTTGATGAAACACTGCTGCTAACTCTTCACTGTTTTCAATTCATCCGTCTATTTCATATTAATTGATAAAGAGTGCTCACACAGTGTCTCTGCAAGTTTCTATGTGTCCATAACCTCCTTACAATCCAGATAAATCATGTATGATGCATTTCTTCGCATCTTTTTCTGAAAAACACTACCAAGTTGGTTTGGCAAAGACCCAAACGGAGAATCTAGACCTCTTGACATGTAAGATTATTTGGCCTAGTCCAACCTTTATTAAACAGTGCTTCCTCAGAAGAGGAAGCTGGCACTAGAATTTTGTTTTTTAAACATGAATTAAAATTTGACTTACCATAAGCTGTTATTTTCATTCACAAATAATATTTACATAATTTAAAGGAGAATAATGCTAAGATATTATAAGATTTCTGAGAATATTCACTTTAGCATACCACAGCAAGCCAAAAAAAGCCTCTCTCCATCGCCCCAGGTACACCTGAGGATCAGGTGCTCATATCACTTCAGCTCTGGGTAGCAGAGTGATAGTGAGAACTTGCTGCACCCCAAGGGAAATGGACCTGTATCACAAAGATAACATCCAGCGCTCCTGTCTCACATGGCCTACTGATCTGGTCTCAGATCAGCTGATGACACCTCTGGCCATCAAAGCGGCTATCTTTAATCTTTCCTCCTTTGGGATCCCATATTAACCATGTGAGCATGGCTCACATCTTGTCAAGCCAGAAAACATGTTTGCAGTTATTATTTTTTCATTTTCCCTAGTGATGACAAGGACATCATGAAAAATCAGCCCATTTCTTTGTTTGGCAGCTATCCATCTGAAACAAGAATACTAGTAACTCCTAATCTCACATCAGTGGTGTAGAATTTGTCTTCAGTCCTCATCAAATGAACAGCACTTTCTGTTCTAATCATTGGCCCTAGATATTTTGAATCCTCCCTGAAGACAGACAGGGAAAGAGAAAAAAACTGCAAAATCCATGAAGAACAGTACAGAAGACAGGCCTTTACCTCAGAGAAAAAGGAACTACGTTTTCAGTGACAGCCAAAGTCTAATACTCTTACACAGAGTAATGTTATTCCTTAAAAGGCCCAGAGTAACTACGCAGGCTACTCATTAAATTAAATGCTAGCTCAAGTAAACACGTTTAGTTTGATCCTAGGAGAATAACCCCAGGACTGTTTGGTCTGCTTCAAGAAATGCTTGTGCTATTGCCTTTTGCAGAAAGAAAGTGGACACAAATTGCTATCCTGGACATCTGTAACATCTGATCTGTGGTAAGTCATTCCTCATCACTGTAGCCAAGCCAGGGATTGCACGGGGAAGTTGGGTTCCAAGCAGGCTCTCGCTAGCAGGGACTAGTGAGGTCAGTGGCACTGTCTTCCATCACTAAGGAGGCAGAGCAAGAAAAACCACCATAAGGATAAAGTTGGTCAGCATGCCAAAGGTGGCATGCTAGCAGGTGGTTTTACACCTGTGAGTCACATCTGAGTCACTTGCCCCCATGCCAGGAAGAGACAGTCTTCTCTCCAGGGAAAGGGCAAGCTTCCTAGCTGACACAACAAGACTAACCCAAAGGACAGGTGAGGCATCAGTGTGCATTTGTTCCCAGCAGTATTTCGCAGGTATTAAAACATCACTGCCTAGCAACTATTTGGAGACTGGTTGAAACTAGATGTGCTCCCTGCATTGACTTTATTTTTCATTTTACCTCTAAGAAGGAAGTTCCTAGCAACCAAAGCCTATAGAAGCACTGAGAAAAGATTAGAGGCAGCTGTTTTCAGCTCCAAGGCTGCCTCCTACTAGATCAAAGTGCTGAAGTCATGCAATATTAATAATGCCCTCTGCTAAATCACAAGGGAACACCTATCTTCAGAATGAGCAAACAGGTCAGCCCCAGCTGTTTGTTGGTCTGCTTCAAATGGATTTGTAAAATCTTAGATCATTTTCCATGAACATTCCTGCTGAAATACATGGTTGCTCAAGCCCCTAATTTCATTAAAGAAAATAAACTACATTCTTCATTTGATTAAGAATTGGCTGGAATAGACAAAACCAATAGCCAATTTTATGCTTAAATTCATGTCAATTCTGGTCTGACTGGCAGAGTCAGGCATTATTTACCCCATATTCTGATCTCTGTAATCCCAGAAAAAAATTGACTGCAGAAGGAGGTCATCCTAGTACATTTAGTGATGGGGAATAAAGTTGAGATCTTCAGGATATACCTGGTTTTCTTTTGTACTAGCTTCTTTCTCGCAGACATTTAAAATTCACTCTTATTCAGAAGTCAGCAGACTGCTTTGACTGCAGATGCCTAGTATCTTTCTAACAAGATATCAAGATATCCTGGTTTATCCTCTACTTGGTGACCAGCATCAATGAGATATGTGAAACAGGAGACAATGCCAAAGGATACAAAATATAGTCGTTGTTTCAGAGGTGCTGAGAAGACACCATTATTACAGAAAGCAGAAGAGATGAAAACCCTGAGATTACAGTAAAACAGAAAAGATAAACAATCTGAGAAACAGAAATCTGTTAGCATGCTTCTCAGAGGAGGCATATCAGACTACGGTGATGTCAAGAAGCCTATGTAGTATTTTCAGGGTAGTTCTTTCACCGGGTCAGAGGTGTTTTGGCAAGGGACATGAAGGTAACAGGGCAACAAGAAGGTTCTCCCACAAGTACATAAGCAGAAAAAGAAGGCCTTCTACAAGTACCTAAGCAGCAATAAGGCTAGGAAAAGTGTGGACCAGCTACTAAATAGAGCAGGACTTGGTGACAAGGGACACAGAAAAAGCAGAGGCACTGAATGCCTTCTTCATCTCAGTCATCACCAAGCAAGACTGTCCCTCAGGAATCCCAAGCTCTTAAAACTAGAAAGGAAGTCTGGATCAAAGAGAACAGCCTTGGGGCAGGAGTAGCTGATTAAGGAACACTTAAACAAACCGGGCACACGTAAGTCCATGATCCCAGATGGGATGCACCCATGAATGTTGAAGCAATGTTCACAAATTGAGGCACAGGAAGCTCCGGCTGAATTTGTGGAAGAATTTGTTGGCTGTGAGAGTGACAGAGCACTGGAACAAGTTTCCCAGGGAGGTTGTGAGTCTCCTTCTCTGGAGATATTCAAAACACATCTGGACATGATCTTGTGCCACGTGCTCCAGGTGACCCGCTTGTGCAGGGGGCTTGGACTAGATAATCTCCCAAGGTCCCTTCCAATCTTAATCATTTTGTGATTCTGCAATTCATATGAGAAATCTTACTTTGTAATCTTTTTGTATAATAGCAGAGAATTTTGCAATCTACCTGACCTGATTAAGGTTTTACATTATACTCCTAATCAGGCTATAAAAATAACATACTTGATGATTTTATTAAGATACTCAGGGCTAAAATCTTACATCACAGTGGTCATAAACATTCAGGGAAACTGTGGTTCAGGCCATGACATTCAGCCCTAGCTAGGTTTATATACATTTTTTATCATTTGGTATCACTAACACATGTGACCACAAGAAATCCCAGTAGCATTAAATCATTTCTCTAAGGGAAAGCAAAACTTTTTATTAAGTTTGAAAAGACTACTGATAGAGAGGGTGAAAAGCTAGATAACATCCTGGATGCATCTTCTGTCTGGTTACTAAGCATTTACCCCACATCCATCCAAGTGGAGACATAGTGCTCATGTTGAGCACTGTAAAAATGTTAAAATTGAACCATTGATGAGGTTTCTTCATCTTTTTCCTACTGGGAGAGTTCTCTAAATTCCTTCTATGAGAAACAATATACTATAGATCACTTTAGTTCCCTCACTGTCCATTGCGCAAAATCTGTCTCTGCAGGGACTCCCACCCCACAAACCTACTACTGCAAATTACTGCTACCGTGTACCAATGCTGAGCCAGCTGCCAGGCCGGCAGCAACTGTTCTGACCTTCTGCCATGACCAGGCCATAATTAAGTTTCTGAAGAGAAGGCCTCCTCTGCAGGGGAGGAAAGAGGAGTCCAGAGATGTCTCTGTAACTGTTGTCCTCACTCCCATCTGTACATTCCATTCTTTCCACCCTCCAACCTCAATCTTGCATTTCTGAACAGGTTCTCCATGGCTGCATACTCAGCATAAATCATTGCTAATACCTGTGTGAAGGCTGGAAATCGTTCCCCTGTATGTAAGAGTGTGTAGGACATCAAAAAGCACTTCCCTGCTGCCATCACTCATCCTCTGTGTTTCAGCATTCAAGGGAACCTGCAACGGACCAAGAGGGGTTAAGACACTCTAAGAAATATTCAAACCCACTGCCTTCTCCAGGAAATTCAACTAATCTAACATATCCCGCTGAGAAAAAAAAAAAGGGCTGTTCTGTAAATATGAGGGACTCTTGTGGTTTTTCAGACATTTTAAAGATAAAAGAACGAATTGAAAAGTATCATCTAATTAATATGTAGAAACAAATGAGCTCAAAAAATCAGAAAACACCAGTGTTTTAATGTCTATTCATTTTGTCTTGTAATGATAAGAAAACACTGTTGGTATCTGAACCAAGACCCTGGGTACAAAAAGGCCAAGTATCAAACAAGAAAAAAAATGATCTCTGTTGCACCTACTTTTTGTTACCTACCAACACATGCACACAGTAGCCACCAAGCAATGCACTAATGTAGCACCCAAGAGCAGCTGCTAAGGGATTTATTTCTCTGAAAGGTTAGTATGAAGAAGTGAGGATGCCTGAACGTTAGTTGGCAGCCAGGAAGTAAAAGACAGCAGAGCTCTGCAAGGGCTGAGAAGCAAGTGCATCTGAACCCCATCCTGTGAACCTGGTAACCCACTGCTTAGAAAAAGGAGAGCAAAAGATATATAAGTTGGAATGTAAAGCAACAAGTAAATTATAATGTAAAGATGTTGACCTTTACCAATAATTTAAGTAATGTAATTTTAGATCTCTGCAGTTGCCTAACATGTGCTTTCTTGAACTGTCATGCAGTAACCTATAAATTGCAAAACCCTTGCTTCTCCAATTCCTCTGGCTCTGAGACCATGATGAATATATTACCGGATCATCCCACAATATTTTCTCCACTTTAGACTGGAAAGGAGAACTGTTATCTGATAGTGATATTGCCATAAAAATAGCAACTGAATATTGGATTTGCTATCTATTCAAACTCCAAAACTCAGTAACAATAAAAAAGTTGGAACCTTACTCAGTAAAGGAATTTGCTTTCTCATATATATCCATTTTCAAATATTTGATCATGCAGGAGTTAGGATGAATTAATTACTTCTCTCATTTGATTTTTTTTTTGAAAACCACAGAATCTGATTTCCAATTAATGCAATGGCTCAGATAATTGGATATCATTTCATAGGGTCAGTGATGAAAAGTGAAGATGTTGGTAAGCTAAATAAGGGCAAGGCAAAAAAGCCAGAGTACCATTTCCTGGCCAGTGCGTTACACCTGCCAACTGTTAGGGAAAAGACTAAGAGGGAAATACAGCTAAGCCCCTCATTAGCATGATAAAGATCACACTTAAGAACATATGCCCTCACGCACATGCTTTTTATGTCAACTCCCACAACAGCAGATGTTGAGATTACCTATGTGGTCACACAATCCAACGGGTACTTATTAAGGGTTTTGTCATGAGACTAAAAGCATCTAAATTTATTTCTGCCTTGTCTGTTCTTAGGAATTGCCATGCGCTAGGTATTGAATCCTATTCTACCCGACTTCAGTGAATTCATCCCAATTTGAGAGTGATGGTAAGGAGGGCAGACTTTATTGCACAGGCTCTCAGATCTAATTACATCCTGCTGCATAAGCACTGAGAAAATATTCTTTCATCTGTGGTCCTGAGGGCAGGATCAGTAAAACAGTCATGAGCCTAAACTGCAGCTCAGATGGTTATTCAAGAAGTTACAGCATTCTGACGCTGCTCAGAAAGAGCTCCCCGTACACCCTGTAAACCTGGTTTGGGGGAAGCTGTGACATTTACCATGGTGTGTTTGCTGTGCTGTTTGCCCAGGAAACCCTCCCATCCACAGGTAATCTCCAGTGCTGTTCTTGAGGTTTGCCAGGCTAAATACAAGCAGCCTAAAGTGGAGGTAACCTCCTTGAAAATAGATTTCCCCAAGAAGGCTTTGCCTTAAGCGCTTAGGTGATTAAATACCTATAAATAGCTCAAAGTGATGAGACACAGATAAGCAGTGACCTCTCCTCAGGAAAGTGTCCCACTGACTTGATTCTCTGCTGCCTGTTAGGATTGGTAATGTGTTAGAGCATATGGTGATTTTAAAGTTGTTACGTGATGTTACCTACCTTTGGGGGCCACCAGAGCATGCGTGGAGAAGATGAAAACCTCTCCTTAGCACAGCAATGGAGAAAACTGCTTGTCAGATCATTTTCTTTAAAAGAAAATAAAACCATTGCCCATGAGGTGTCCTTTGAAGTGTTCAACGGCAGGCTCTTGGCCAACATCTCTTTCCTGGCTCACTTTGTGCATAACTGGAGCACACTGCAATCCCATGGGACCTCCTTAATACTCCCTAGTAAACTTTCCTCCTTCAACATGGGAAAACAGATTCACAATGATAGAAAGTTTGGAAGTTCTGCATGCTTAAAATTGTAAGGCTTTTTAAATTATTTTTCTTCCTTTTTTTTTCACTCACATGCCAAAGAAAAGAATCATGTTAACCCATGATTATAAAATATGCCTTTGATGCTTGCCTATTTGCCCAGTCAAACATTGCTCCAAGCCAAACATTGTTTAAATCCCTACCAGCAAGCCAAGATACATGGAAGAGATGGGTTTCTGGAGGCTGGGAGTGAACTGACTGAACTAATTGCAAAATAACGGGCTGCCACAGCACCAGGACTGATGTACAGCGAGGAAGGAAGCTGTCAGGAGACCCAGCTTCTGTAGCCCACTCCTTTCCTTCAGGTTAAGAGGCCCCTACCTTTCCCTCCATGCCCTGCTGCCCCCAGCCTGGGCAACACAGCCCTTCAGTCTCTGACCATGGGATTGCATCTGTCTTTGTGCATTAAAGGGATGCTAAGCAACAAAGCTGGAGAAAAGATTTTGCTTGCTCCATGTCACTAGCTGATTTTGAAAGCAGCAGCTTCAGACCACTGTGTCATATTTATGATCCAGGACAGCAAGCTGATGTGACCTTTGTAATGCCTTGTAATGCAATATCTTCTGAACGCACTTGCTATGACAGCCTTTAAGGAACAGCCTGACCTAGAATTCCTTTCTTACCTTCTCTAGCTTAGGCAGATAGTCCAAGAGAGGTAACAGTTCATTTTTCTGCTAGATCTTTTATTCCCTTTTCCCTTAGCACTGTGGCTATTCATATATGAGTTAAATGACAGCAGCATTATCCTGAAGTGATTCATGACTTTTTCAGATCACTTGAATTTTAAAGGGACAGAAACAGTGGATCTAACTAATGCAAAAAAATGAATAAAAATAAATGAAACATAAAACAAAAATAATCTAACATCAAGGCAACAGCATATTCTTATGTCCATTTAAGCTGAGAAATATGGTCTTTGGTCAGACATCCTGCTGTTAGAAGGTAAAAGCATAAAAGTTGTAATGTGGAGTAAAAATTAATGCACAATGAAATGTAAAACTTTTCCAATATTTTAACTATTGGTTGCATGGATTCGAATCAAAAACTGCAGGAACTGCTCCAGAATATATATATGTGTGTGTGCGTGCGTGTGTGTATATATGTATTTATCTATATGCATACATACACACACATATATATATGTGTATATATATATATAAACCAATAAGAAACAGGACAGGAAGACATCCAGTGTGTTATCCAGACAAACTCCGTTTCTCTCAGTGAGAGGCAAAATATATTTAAAGGCATTCTCTGCTCATCTATTCCCTAAGCTACCATTTACTACAAACTGCATAACTCTTTCTACCCTTCTGTGAGAGACTTTTGACCTCTATTAATAAAAAAAAGCCACATCTCTCAGGTGCAGGAGAGCAGCAGAGCCTGTCACCAGCATTTTCGAGCCATGTAGCAGTATAGGGAAAAAAGTCAACTGCATTTATTGACATGTTCCTTTATATGTGCCCATATATGAAACTAAAAAAATGATGTAGTAGTATTATAGCAATATTAGTTTACTCTAATATGTATATAATAGCATGGCACACCTTATAATATGTAACATAATATTTATTGCTGCATATTATACCTGTAATATATGTTTTATTTGTTTCTTGGTTTCTCTGTCCTCAAGAACCCAAGATAGCCTTAGGATTCCATAAACCATACAATACCATATCTCATGAAAAGTTTTTTTTTTTCTCCTACGTACTCTAGGAACAATATATATTTGCCATTGAACAAAAGAAGCTGACATGTTCTTAGCGGTAGATCATAGGATGGGGGGAATCACCAAAAGAAACCTGAAGGGATTCGTTAAATGGACAAATTCAAGGTAGGATTTCACCATGAAACAGTACTGCACATAAGCATCAATGTGGCATTATTCACTATCCCAATTTAATTAAATAAAAAAAAGCACAATGCTCACTTCAGCAATTTGATGTATAAGCATTAATTATATATTTTATAATATAAAAAAGTTATATTATAACTTTGTTTCCATATCTGTATGTGTGTGTAATCCCAGATATTGGGAATGAACTTTGTCACCCAGGTGTTCTGAACACTGTATGCTACTCTGGGAATCAAAAGTGTACAGTACATTCAGATAGGATATAAAAAGAAAGCTGTATAAGGTAAATAAATACTAGATTTTTTATGGGTGAACTTTTGTGAACTAACATAATATGGGAACATGAAACAAACTTGTAAAAAGAGGGCAAAAGCCAAACAGAATGAGAAGATGATGGGAGGCGTGCAGCACAGAAAGAAATGCATCAACAGGCACGCCTTTTATTTGACATGTATTCAGACGAACACCCATTAAAGCCATAAATCTGCTTCAAGATTCAGGAGTCTGAAGCTTTGCTGTTGTGATTATTGTCATCCCCAGTATCCAGCTCATGAATAACAGCCTTATTAAATGCCTACGTTCACTCAGGGTCTTGAAAGGCAATAGAGAGGCACAGCTTCAGGAGAGTAAAACTGGAGGTGCAAATCAATCACTGAACATTGCAGCTGGGTTTCTGACTAAAACTGACTCACACTAAGGACTGAAAAGTCAGATCCCCAGTAAAGCTCTTGACAGTCTGTGTCTACAGAACAAACAGTTGCTCAAGTACAATAAAAGAGGGGCAGGACCCCCAGAAATCACCCTTATCCAAGACAGGATCTATACTATTATTCACATGTGTCTCACTTCTTCTTAGATCCTTCAGAGATGGAGATTTAGCAGTTTCTCTTGGTTACTAGCTAAACTGGCTGCACAATCTCAGTGCTTATCCTTATACCACATCCCTGTATAATCAGACAAAGAAGATTGTGTGCACCAGGTTTGTTACCCACAGCACTGGACTTTCCAGTGTTGAAATGGGTGAATAAAGACTGTACAGAGCTGGTCCAATGACTTTAGAAAAGACTGATCTTCCCATGTTGAAAATCTGAGGCATTACATGATCATTTTATTTCATTTAAAGAACAATGGGGCAACGATTACTATCAGTACCATTGCAGCACTTTTAAGTAATTTTCTTACACAAATTATACCTGACTTTGAATAGATGAAGTTGTAACAAGTTTTATAATACAGATTGGGTCGTGAAGATAATTAAAACAGTGTATAATCCTGTTCAATACACAATTTCGGGTTATTATAAAACAGTACTGCTTAATCATAAATTGAATCTTTACCTAAAGAATCAACACAGCATCACAATGCCACTTAATAGTCTGGATTGTTTATTAAAGCAATGGGAATATAATTTATGCAGCCTTTAATTAATCAGTTTTGAAAAGGAAAGCTTCTGGGAAATAATGTCTGATATTTTCAAAATCTGGCAATCATACAGGCTCCTTTGAAAATTAATCATGTCAGCAAGAGCAGCGAGGTGAATTATGGAGATAGTTAAGGCTTTTAAGCTCTGAAATGGATGCAACCCACTTTCTTAACCTGTCCAATAATAACAGTAGTAATAGCCCTGCTGGTTGTTTTTGCAGCTTGCGAGCAGAGCTGCGCAACGATCTGGCCCCCGAACAAACACTCTTCGGCAGCCACCAGCCCCAGCACCGCTTCCTTCCATGCTGCCAGCCATCTGCTCCAAGTCACAGGGAGCACGTACCCAGCTCCAGTTTCTCCTGAGCGACACCGAAAACGCGTGGGTGTAGTTTACAGAGACGTGTGCCAAAGACAACTCTAGGAATACTAAACTATTCACATTTCAGAAAGTTCCTCTGCTGAGGTCCTGTACTAAAAAAGGTACAGCTAGACTTCGCACTATGCCTTCAATGACCAGCAGCAGGAAAATGTTCATCCCTGTCTCCTGTAACTTCTTTTTCAGATTTTTTTTTTTCTTTGTGGGTAGTAAGACTCCACAAAGAAAAGGCGGGAAGTGAAACATGCAATTACAACTGCCCCTGGAGGATGACTCTGCAGGATGAAGGAAGTAAGAGAAAAAGGGATGAGAGGAGGTGTTAGGAGCCACCATGTGTTAGTCCAGCCTGACTTGTTAATGTGTCTCTCCTGCATGCAGCACCAGCCCAAAATGGAGTGGGACATGCTGAGGGTGACATGGGGCCAATCCAGGGCTCCCTGCCTGGTCTCTTGCCAATCACATTCTTGTGGAAGGGACCAAGAATCACAGAATCATCATGGTTGGAAAAGACCTTTAAGATCGCAGAGTCCAACCGTAAACCCGCCACCACTATGCCTGCTAAACCATGCACCTAAGTGCCTCTACACATTTCTTGAACACTGCTAGGTACGGTGACTCTACCACTTCTCTAGGCAGCCTGTTCCAGTACTGCTCTTTCTATGCAGAAATTTTCCCTAATACCTAATCCAAACCTCCCCTGGTGCAACTTGAAACCATTTCCTCTTGCCCTATCAATAGTTATTTTGGAGAAGATGTGGTGGAATATTCACCTGCATAGGCATCTCTGTGGGTCAAAAGAGTGGAAGGGATCCAGCATGCAGTACTATGGAAGAGATTTTGAGTCATGGTTTTATTTCCCTCCCGAGTCTCATGCAGATGCTGATACCCCAGAAACTTCCCAAAGTGCTCTGAGTTGAAGGATTTTCCTAAACCTCATTTGCAGGCTGCCTGTAAACGACTAGGGCAGACTCAGATCATGCCACACTGAGCTGTAACTCCCAGCATTCAGCTTTCATTTTGTCAGTCATTTGGGGGGATTTGTGACAAAATTTACCCTCAGGAAGTTCCTGTCCTAATGCTCTATAGGTGCTGCAGTTCAGAGGTACTTCCAAAGCCCAAAATGATTCCATTTTGCTGGCCAGGATCTCCTTCCTGAAAGAAAAATGCCTTCACTTAGTAAGGCTCCATGGAGGCATACACTGGCTCCAACTTGTGAGCTTATATTTCAGACCATCAAAAGGACAGCAATTTCAAATGCAATAAATACCTGCAACATAGCTGTTCAGAGCAGACAGAGATGGGCTGGCTGGCAAAGGCAAAGCAATGCTCTCCACAGCAGACAGCAGAGGGGCTTAAGAAGGTGTCAGACTACACTACCCCGAGCTCATAGAGTTTGTAGCTTTAATATCGGGCAGGACTGCATGTCAGCACAGAGTGGAAACAGCATCGCAGTATTACTAGCCAGCTTTAAAGATCAAGTTCACAGCCACCATGGGCCAGAAAGTGCTTTTTTCTTGCTCCGCATTGTATGAGGCAACAGCTTGCTTTTTATTTTCTACAGCAAAAGCTGAACTGAGGGGCTTGCAAATTGCAAGTTGCATGACCTGAGAGTTCCTGCCACAATTGCTGCCTGAGTGGCCAAATCTTGGATGAGTTACCATGATCCTGTAAACATGACATTGCAGTAACCCTGCCAGCTCCCAGGCCACTGTGCGCTTAGGGGTTCACCGAGGCCACGCACAGGGGTTCACCGAGGCCACGCACAGGCAGACCAAGCAACCCCAATCCCGTGCCATGCGTGGCCACCTCTGCTCCCCTCCTTGGGCATCCGGCTGCCCTTGGCATCGCCCAGCAGTGCCTGCACACTCAATGTGCCCATGCCCAGCCGCTCCACAGGGACTTTTGGGAACCTGGCAGCTCCTCACACATGTAATCCATGCCAGCAAGCTGAAGGCAAACCCTCAAACAGCAAAGCCTAAAAGGTCACTCAGAGCAACCTTTCTGCACCATGGTATTTGCAGCTAGTCAATAGCATTTGATGAATATAGTCTGATTTTTTTTCCTTACAATCCACTGCAAATGTTAAAAGGAACCTGTTTACAGCATACAGTAGGTCTTTTATTGCCCTGCATGAGTTCAGCTTAGTAAGAACTGAAAGCTTGGATCTGTTTACCCCGCTTTTACAATCCTACCAATAACATACAGCTTTGTGCTTTCTCTTCTGGCCTTATCACCGTGACAGTCCACTCCTGTAGGCTTCATTTTAGGAAGTGGGCTCATGATGACACACTGGGAAAACAGAGAGCCAAACCTCATCTGGAGGGACTGCATTTTATTTGCTATATGGAATTGCTATGCTATGATGATCTATCTACATACAAAGAGGATGCAAAGCACGAAGAGAAGATAGGGATTGAAACGGAGTCCCTAATTGCTGCACGGAAGATATATCCCCTTCAGATTTCAATCTAATGATACACATTGCTGAAAGTCACAGCTATGCCTGGCTGTCAGGGATACCATTCAGTAATACCCTCTGGCTCCCTCTCTCTCCACAACACAAAGTTATTTCCAATCTTATTGAACTGCTTTTTAATATAGAGGTCATGCTGAAACCTTGATGACTTTGGACAATGATTATCACTTGCAATTATGTCCCCCAGCCTTCAAAGTGGTCTACCCTGTGGGACATTGGAAATTTCCTCCTGCCACCTGGTGTTTGCTGCCATGATTGCAAACACCATGTGAGCTGTTGCTCAAAATGCCATTCGCAGCACGGGTTTTAACCTCTTGGCTAGCCCAATGCCCAGCCTGGTGCAGGGCATTTCCAGGCCACCCTGGCTGGACGCCTGGCTCCAGAGTACATGTGAGCCGCTGCGGCTGTGACCGACCATCCTCTCCTTCCAGGCTGCCAGGTTCTCTACGGTCATGGAAATCAGCTCCCCACCGATTCCTCTGGCGGCTCAGAGGAAGATTTTGATGCAAAGTCAACGCTAAGTTAAGGAAACCTTGGCACCCTTGAGCCTCCTGTATTTCTGCTGCTCTTTGGACAGGATTTTCAAATTCCTCTCTCTGGAACAAAACAGCACGAGTGCTTGTTTAGTATCCCAAATAAACATACAAGGAAAGAAAGGAAGAAGGTATTAATGGTTTCATACATTCAGAAGGGAAATGAAAGACTACTCATGATGGTGAACAAAAAAGGAGCAATTTACCCTGTGTGTGCCTAAAAGAAATAGAACTTGTGTTCTCTTGTGTCGTGTTGTGGGCACAGGCTAAGAAGTCAAACAAATCAAAGCCCAGCCCTGCTGCAGAATAGCTGTATGATATTGGAAAGGTCCTTCAGCACCTTTTCCATAGTTTCAGCTTCAATAATATAATGATATTAATACTTCCCAGTAGCATATTAAGACTTCCCACACTCCTGAGCATCAGGACATTCTCTTTCACCGTGACATTAGATTATTTTTCAAAATGCTCTCAACAAGATTAAGAAGTTTAGTCTCTGGGTTGTTTATTCTATTCTAACTTTCTTACAATCTCATTCTAGGATATTTGATACAAACACTAGGTGGAAGAGAGAGATAAACGCCTAACAGCAGTCTCTTTTGCAATTCTATGTTCCTCTGCTTTGAGGATCTTAGAGGGAGGGTAGTTAAGATGCTAATATTAAATGTTAAACATTAGTTATTTTAATCAGTAATAAACATGTGGAAATGCAATTTTAGAAATACAGATAAGGAAGAAAAAAGTCTCAGTATAACATTCTTTGTTTTATTTTCTGCCCAATAGATACATCTCTCTTAAAAGGCACCATAAACCATGCAATGAATACCACTAGTCATACCTTAATCTTTCTATGCTAAAAATCACCATTAAAACATTATAACAAATAATCCCTAAGTGACAGCCTTGTGGAAGCCATTACCCAAGCAACTGGAAAGTTGGTTGCAAGTTATATAAGTTAATTCAGACATACATTTGCAAATAAACATAACTAATGTTGTAACACATTCTACTACTGCTTGTGGTGATAGACTGTGGCAACCCGAGGTGGAATACCTCTGTTCCACTGTGTCAACACTGGCTGATGCACAGAAAACTCATCTCTGGCTCGTGCTTCTGGTTTATCAAGTTAATATGGAAGTATAACTTGGTCTTTTTTATTTGCTCAGGACAACTGCATTGAAGAATTGTTCCCCTCATGTTTAATGACTGGATATTGCTGAGATAGATACACTTTGATTCAACATAAGCAGTTGAGTGAGGGTAAACTAAATATTCAGATGATTCAAATCTTTTACAGTTGATTCTGTAGCAGTAAAAATGCAGAAGATTTCTTGCATGGCAGTGTAATTGAAAATAACCACATAGCTTTCGTTTTAAAATTCTATAATTTATTCATTCAGTGATAACTAAAGCAATTCCATGTCAGTATAATTAAATTGTGTACTTCATAATCACTTTATAGTACTTTTTCTCAGATGACAAATCAGTGATAGATCTGTATCCTGCTTCAATAATCACCAGTTATCCATGTGCAACAATTTCTAGTAAAGAACAAAACCTTGAGGCAATTGAATAAAACACAGTAAAATATGGAAATAATTACAGCAATTCAAAGATTTTCTTTTCCTTCATCTTTTGGCAAAGGTTAAATATAGTAGATAATATCTTCTGCTCTACATTATGGCAGTTCCACCTTAATAAAGACATTAAACTTACTCATCTTCTCTCCTTTCCATGTCTAGAAAAGATACATTATTTCCTAATTACAAAAGGGAAAGCCAGGGTTCTGAAAAAAGCCCATCAGTCCGTCTTACTATATTCTTTGCCTACGTAGCTGGTCTGCAGCCTCTCCCTGAAATATTTTCACTTACATCCTCCAACACCTGCTGGAATTTTATAGATGGTAACATCCTTCTTGGCCTACTTCATTTATGAACCTCAGCTCCAGACTATGTCCAAAGTCTTAAGACTTTGCCTGCCTATTACTTAGTGAGGTATATTCTATATGCAATTAGAGGCTGGCGTGGTCTAAAAGTTGAAGCATGCTGAGGTTTGAAGCTCTCTTACATGTTCTGCTGGAGGGGCATGATGAAGCAGATCAGGGCAAGAATGAGGTTGTGAGGGCGAGCATTAGAAGAGCAAAAAATGGAAAATATCCAATTAATCGAAGGGGAAAGCAAAACATGTCAGTACTGGTAGGAAGATTTCTAACAATAGGGATGTTTATTTCCTGAGGCATGCATATTAGAAAGACCTTTCTTGATAATACTTTTGTGGGTGGTACGAGAAGGAAAACACCTTTTTCTGCTGCAACAACATCCTCTGAAGTGAGTGAGACAGTACTACAGCATATGGCTCATTTCATAGAAAAGCTTAAGAAAAAACAAACATAATTTACTTGTTAAAAAAATGGGGATTTTTTTCCACTGATACTACAAAGTCCTTATTCTGTTTGGTATAATAATCCTTGAGTCTTGCAACTAAACTTGGGATGAAAAGTGTCCCTTTGTTCCCTAAAATATCAAAGGATAAGTTCCTTCCTCAGGTCAATACTTATAACAATCATTAAGTCAGCACAATAGGTTCTGGGCTTTCATGTCCTTTGCCATGGTGGTACATACACAAAATATTATTATTATTATTATGAATATTACTATTTTTAGGAACGCTCTGCTCTGACTACAGTAAGCCTATGAAATAGCACATATTTGGTCAACAACTCAGCTACTGAAAGATCTCTTTGAGGATTTTTCTCTCAAAGTAGCACACAAGACAAGTGTGTGGAAAGAAGTATAAAGTGAAAATTGTCAGTAGAAAAAGGAAAAGACAGAACAGATCCATTCTATTCCTTTCATTGCTTTTATGCTGTGCTGTCCTGTTGGATTTGTTGAGAGCAGAACCAGGCACCTGAAATAATCTAGTCTTCCTGGGCACCTATAAATTTCCTTGGGACTAAATTCTATCAAGGAAAAAAATTAGCAGCTGCAATTTTCTTTTAAATACTCTTAGTTGTGTTCATAATTGAAAAGAAAATACTCTAAGCAAAATTACCAAAGCATGCTGTCTTACTCTCAGGAGTTCCTTAAAAGCAGAGGTAGATTTCTCCCAGACTTTTCTCTAGTGGCAAACCAAAAACCTTATCTCAACTCTATTCTGATTTAATCTGATTTTATTTGTATTTGTATTTGTATTATTGGCATGAAGGAAATTGTCGATCTGGAACTTTTAAAGTTTTCTGGAATGTTCTAGTTTCAAACTAGATGTTTATGATTATTATGAACATTACAAAGATATCCTCAGATCTAACCTGTCCCACATTTCAGTAACAATAAAAAGAGCTGTATTTGATCCTTTTTTTTTCCTTGGGTTCATATTATTTTACAGATGGAGAAACTGTCTCCCAGAGGGACTGAAAGATGCCAATAGGTGCAAAAGAAGTCAATGAAATTGAAATCAGTTGTTTCAGGTTCTATCTTGAAAGATAATGCTTCATTTTAACAAAACACTGAACTTGTGAACACTACAAGATCATAAAGATCATTAGCTGAGTCCTGAGTGCATAATGAAAACCTTTCAATTCCCACACATACATACATTCCCACTTGATACACCTAACTAGTGAAACGGTACATTGCAATATCTTGGCTGATTACATAATTTAGTTCCAAAAAGCCTGACATTGCAAATCTTCTTTTGGCATCAGCGGGCATCCCATCTGCATAATCCCTGAGGGATGAAGAATGGTGAAAGCAGATATTTCAAATATACAGCATCAGCCCATGAAAAACACAGCCCTGAGATTAAGTGAAGGTCAACGAAAGTGGAAGGTTTGCCCAGATGTAGGTCTCTGGAATACTTGACCAAAGTATCCTACAGACTTTTTCCTGTGACCCTCACTAGAAGTTAGGCACTGACACGAGGAATCTATTCTAGCTCTTTTCAGTGCTTGTTGTTACAAGAGTTCTCATGCACGTGTGCGGTCATTGCTATAGATGTTTAGAAATCCAGTTCAACCAAATTCACCAGGTGGATGAATTTAGGAATACTGTTTGTTCTTTATGTTTATCGTTAAGCATTATCATCTTAAATCAAGGTACTCAGTGGTCTGTGAAACAGCATGTAGTCTGACTGAGTATATTTTTGCCTCCCCACCTATGGCAGACATTTTCTGTGTCAAAACATTATTTCCATACGTCACTCTATTTCGTACTAGTTGGGTGTTTGTTGGCTGAACATAATGGAATGGTAGCACTGGCCAAACATAACCATCTTGACTAGAAATGAAGACAGCAGCTATCACTGGCTGCTCACTGGCAGCACAATGCTGACGTGAGTTTGAAACACTGATAGGCAATTAAATGTCTCAAATTTGCAAACGGCTTTCTTCATGTGATGTACATGACCTGGGTGCAGTAAAGTAATATTGATTTAGAAAGTCAAGCTGATTCACTGCTGAATCTTGAAAAATTAAACAAAAATACAGGACATACTAAACTACAAACAGCAGTGACTGACTGGCAGCTTTCTTTGGATCACCTACAGAGCAAAAGAAAAAAAAGACAAGGCATATTAGTATGAGCATTGAAGCAACAGGGTAATGTCTAAATGTCTGTAGAGTCATCCATTTAATACAACATATGCATTTATAATGTAATTTAGCTGCTACTCTGGTTGATAAATGCTACACACAACTTTTTTCACAGGAGTGTTGTCAGGCCAGGCCAAACTCACACACTGAATGTGAGGTTCTCATAATTAGCTTTCTTCAGCCTTCAGGCTTCTCATTATTTCATGTATTTGAGTCAATTCTGTCAACTACTCCCCCCCCCTCCAAATAGAAATAATAACATAGAACTCATCAGTGTATCCCTGTTTCTGATGACATCCCAGGTCTGGTATTGGAGTAGGGAAGAAGCCAAAGAGAAAGGCTATTCTTGATGGATCTGTCAGCAAGATGCACTGTAGCTTAGCTCTGCTCACCCACTATATAACCTCAAAAAAGTTCTTTCCTGTCTACTTGTTTGTCACAGTACAGACTTGCACAGCAACAGAAAAGAAAATACATTAAACCTTAAGTGTCTCAGCAGAGACATACACAAATTGTTCACCACTTCTTGGTTACTGTAGACCACAGTGCTATAAGCAACAGAAGATTCTAGGCCTTTTGGTGTTTGATAGCATTGTCCTTCAGCACCATACACTTACAGAATTGATGCAAGAGAAGTATGCCGGTGATCCCTACCTTACAGACTGCACAGAGAAACTAAAACCCAGGTTTCCTAAAGAACTAGGGTCTTGATCACTGTCATCTTGTATTTAAACCAATTTTCTTTCCTATTTACACAGTACTTTCACTCCACTGCACAGAGTAGAACATTAGAATGCAATTTCAGGAGAACAGCAGCCAATTACCAGGATGTATCCAGATTCATGGAGATGCTATAAGGCTATTAAAATGCATCTTTTGAAACTGGAGCCTGCCCTAGAAAAGGCAGTACAGTAATTTCCATGTGCTGTCAGAACAGATTGGTCAAGAGTAGAAGTTCAGGCTCCTGGCCTACCACGAGGGACAAGGGAATAAATACTTGTCCCTCTTCACTAATCAACCACTCCCCAGCAGGCACATGGCAATGAAAGCAGCATTCCTAAAGGCAATCTATAAAAAGATTATTTGCTATTAAGGAAATTCAGTAGTGTCTTAGGTAAGCAAGTGCTCCTCAGACAAAAATGCTGAAGTAAAAATGCTAAAATCAAACTCCTTAGTTTCATCTGGGACTCATCAGGCAAAAAAATAATCCAATGGAAATGGCTGCTTACACATAACCAGAACAGTCTGCTCTGCCTGAGACAAAGTTTATAAGCCAGACAGATATTTTTTGTGGCTTTGTGTGATTTACTGCAGCATGTTGCCACTAACTAAGAGGTTTTGACATAGTATATATATAAACAGAGCTATTCTCTGTTATTACTCTAACAAAGTGAGTCCTGAATCATAGAAATGATTTTTGGTCTGTCATGTCTATCTTTAAGTTCAGAGGCGACTTCAGATATAAATAGTAAAGAGCCAAGACTCTTCCTCTTACAAGCTATTTTGCAGGTAGAGAGCCTTACATTAATTCATAGATCCCCCAGTGTCAGGCTTGCTTTGACATGCTGCTTAAGAATCACTCTCTACTAATTAGCACTGTGTTCAATAAAAGGTACAATTTATCAGCTGACAGGCAGCATTAATTTGATGACACCGTGAGAATACTTAAGAAATTAAATTACACTCAGTACTGTTCAAAAAAAACTACAGACAAATAGGTCATGGTTTTAGACAGCATGCATGTGGGAGAGTTTTCCCTCAAATTTTCTCAAGAAAAGAACCTCACAGCACATCAGAAAGTTATCCCTCGCTCTTTGGGCTAAATGAAATACAAATATAATTACGGGTGAAGGTTACAAGGCAATATTCTGATATTTTTACTGGGAGGGATGTTTAATGGCCCTGGAAAGTTATAACAACATACAGTTATTCATTGCTAGGCCTCTAAGCCAAAAATAGTCCAGACATAGTCATGACAAAGACATTATCTGATGAATGTTCAGTAAGACAAAAGTTGACAGATTCCAGTCACTTCCAAACAAGCACTGCCTATAAAACTGGTAGGTACAGAACTATCATCATCTGCCATCCAGAAAGGTAACTAGGTGAAAGAGAAGTTCAAAAGGCCTCTTCTGTCCTCTTGATAGTTCCAGAACATGCTAAGTAGGATAAGTAGGAAGATCTGATCTGGAGTAAGAAGTGCAAAAAGCACTGACTAGCAGAAGCAATAGGTTTGGGATAGTGAGGACCTGTAGTGGTAAGGCTGAGGGAACATCTAATGCAAAGGACAAGCAGGGTAGGATATAGTCATTTGTCTTGGATTCTGTTCTTGTAAATCCACTCAGTGAGCTTTAATGCTGAACACCAAGCATGGCTATTCAAATCAGAGCTGCTCTGTGTAGTAGGTACACATCATGGTAAACAACCTCAGAACAAGCACAAGCTCAAGACCATGCACCAAGATGTAATAACAGTTACAAAAAGGTCTAATTTTAAAGAATCTGACAGGATTTCTCATGGGTCATCTTGCACTTTTCTTGAGAACTTAAAAACCTGCAACAACAGCACTTGGGAATTAAAACTTACTGTCACGATTCTGGTAGAGATATTGGTAGCTATAGTTCAGACTATTTTTTTTTGCTGAAAGCTACCACCAAAAATGCAAAAATGCATCTACAACAACTCTACAACATGTCCTTGCCTTTAGGGGGTGAACAAAGTAACGCAAGCAACCCAACAAGCAGGAGAGATTTACTTCATAGTTGTTAGGACTTGCCTCTCACATGAAGGAGATAATCTCCCAAGATTTACTCCTACTATGGGATATTCCAATCATTCCATGGATTTCAGGATTAGTCGTATCCAAGATACGGATTTCTAACTATTTTGAAATGTCAGGAGTGAGAATTTTCATAATTAAGTGCTTGTTAGTCCAGTTCTGAAAGACTTGAACTCACTGAATATTTCCCCGTGTTGTAGTGCAACAATAAGCAATCACATAACCTATTTTCCAGTCTGGAAGCATTGTTAGAAATGTGCTGAGCTGGAGGAAATCAATTTTGAATTTTGCAATACCTTTTAGGGCCTTACTAAATATCCATATGGAAAATCTAGTGTTTGCTTCACCAAGGGCAAATGTCGTATGTATCCTTTTCTATTTCTTTGTCCTTTTCCAAAAATAAAGACCCTTTGTGTGAAGGTGTTGTATACTCTGGTTTCCTTTCTGTTCATGGAGGGCGGGCTGAAGAGGCAGGATAAAGCATTTTCCTTTCAGCTCCGAGAACTTTGTGTTCACATCCTGAATATTGTCTCAAGTGAAATAAGGCTGGAGTTACTTTGCATGAGTGTTTTTTTTTTATGGATATATGTTTTTAGCATCCAGCTGGTGAAGAAAAAAACACCATATGACTGACCCAATTATTTTTGTAAAATAGTGGGTAGAGACTAATCCAGGTGGTCCATCTATGAATCTGGTTGAAACTGCTAGCAGACTTCTATGCAGGCATCTTATAGCAAAATTTCAACAATAGGAAAACTGACCACCTTGATCCTGACTTCAATAGATTTTGCACTGTGAGAGTTTCATTGTCTTCAAACTTAGTTATGAAGCAAATCTAGTTGTACCCAGTTAACCTCCTAGAACTAAGTTGAAAGGACATGGAGGTCAAAAGAAAGCAGTAAAAGGCCTTAAATCCCTCAAAGAGTGTACTCAGAACTAAAGGCTATTTCAATTTGGTTTGAAGGTAGATTATAAAATGACAAATATTGAACATATCTGGAAAGATTTCATTCACTGTCTTCAAGCAAAGAAATTATCACCAGACTGCTAGACTTGGCTGAGAAGGTTCTATCCTGCACCTGTTTACCTAAGGAACTGTGACCCCATGGGTTCAGGGAGAGGTTTGATTTTATTGGAATGATTCATGATATTACAACACTATGTTCTCATTGGATATTTGATGCTCATGGTGATGTAATGTTCTTGTTTCTGAAATGCTCTTTTTTCTTTCATTCTACCTGTCTCCTTCTGGGGTAGTCATCAGACAAGGAAAGGTTTCTTCTAAGGAGCTACTCTGAGTTCTCGTAAATTGATACCTTAATTGTCCATGCACAGCCCAGCCCTGTTTGTAATAACCTCAGGAACAACCTCTATGCCAGAAATAGTTTATTAGGAAAACCAGAAGTATTTGAGTCATTCTATAACTTGTGCGAGGTAAATGTAAACATGACACCTGGATAGGCAGCAGTAGACATGCATTCATAATCCTTGAACAAATGACACCAGAGCAAAGAGTTGCAGCCAAGACAAACCGGCATGGCAGAATCCCAAGATTTCTAGAACTGAGCATTTAGGAGCAAATCCTAGAGATAGGCCAGTCAGATATGACTGACTTTACACAACACCCCCACCTCGACACTGTGGGTTATAATCACAACTCCTTGCTGCTCAGCTCCACTGTCTTTCTCTTCAGCGGCGCATTATAAGTGCCTCACAAGGGAGGCAGTGAGGAGGATGGGGCTGGCCTCTTTTCAGTAGTGGCCAGTGACAGAATAAGAGGAAATGGCCACAGACTTAAACATCAAAAGTTCCACAGGAACTTAAGGAAAAATTTTCTGACAGTGAGGGTGACAGAGCACTGGAACAGGC